>BRYF01000023.1:29077137-29079637 GCA_030159135.1 Actinidia polygama | reverse complement strand
CTCACTATACCATTATTTTTATTATTTAACGGCAAATTACGTAAATTGTCATTCTAGTTTTTATATACAAAATTAAATAGTAACCTTTACATACGAATGTATTTCAAGATTGGTTTGTATTTGTTAACTAATTAGATTCACTTTCATTCTAATTTTATTTTTAGGGTTTAGTAAATAGTATGCAATGCAAAAGACAATAATGCCCCTTTAAGCTTAAATAGCGTGTAATTATCAGCATATATTCGCGTCATTGATAAGCTTGTAAAACTTTCCAAAAGTGAAGCTTTTTTCTAGTAAAAGTTGATAAATTGGAATATTAATATATTATGATAGAACAAATTACAATTTTGCCAAGCCAAAATTAGCTAGAGCCTAGAGGTATATGCTTTCTTGGAATCCAATGCCACAGATTTGGTAACCCAAAGGATAAATAGAATACAAGTATATAAAGGCCAATTATATATTTACATTTTTCATTACTTTTATTAGTATTTATTATCTTAAGATTCTATTTTATTTATGGGAGTTGGATACTATTCACCACCTGTTTTAAGTAGGTTCTATTTTATTCAATAGTCTATTATTATTCACTCAACTCGACTGATAAGATGAATGAAAATTATTTTTTTTGTTGTCAATTTACGCTGCTGCGGGATTCATTATATTTGAAAGGCTACATCTCATTGTATTATTCAACAATTTCGTTTTCAACCAATTGAGATAATTCAGTTGGCCACCACCACACACTTTCAACTCGAGAGGAAGGGTCAATTTTTATCAAAATACATGATTTGATAATTTCTCTCAATGGTTTAGAAGTTCTTTAATATCTTGCAATTGGGCAACTAAAGCTTTGAGTTCTTCTATGTAGATATTGAGCTTACTAGTGTTTTAATGAAATTGTGTTGTTGAGCTTTTTAAAATGTCCAAATTAACGTAGTATATTATTGACAAAAACAAAATTAAGAAAATACAATAATAATAAGATAATAATTTTTGGGGGAGAAATTACAAAAAGAAATTCAGGATTTGATCTTAATAACAAATTAAATTTTAAAATTTTAATTTTAACGAATTAAACTATAAACTTTTTTAACTTATCACAATTTTAATCATTCACCAACCTCCGCTTATGTAATTTGACGGCGCTAAGTGATTATTACCAAAAAATTAGAGAAAGACATCTATAGCCCCAGTTCACCTAATTTTTACTTCAAATTCAACCTTTATTTCAACCAATTTTTGTTACTCTCTCTTGTTCTTGCGTGGATTACATACGCTAATTGTAAGGATTAAAGCTTTTAAATGGCCCCCTAGTGCATGAAGCATCACTTCCTCAATTGTTTTGGCGAAAACTACTTAGTGCCGTAAAGATAAGTAAATGGAATGTAATGGTTAGAATTGTGATAGGTTAAACATTTTGAAGTTTACTTGTTAAAATTAAACTTATAGAGTTTAATTTGTTACAAAGATCAAACTCTAGGGTTATTTTTGTAATATTTCAATTATTTTTTCAATACATATATACGTATATACAGGGAGATATATACAACAAGGAAAAGGGCGGGTCCAGTGTGGGCCCACTGATTACAACCACCCCTACCTTACAATCTGCCACCAATACCAAAATGTGGACAATCTCAGCCGTCCAAAAATCCCATCGGCCTTGATGATTCCGTCACCTTAATAAATGGCCCCCTGTATCATCCCTCTCGGGTTACGCAACGACATCAACAAACAAGAACAAGAAGAGCACAATCGAGACAAACAAAATCACACCGCAAGGAAAATTCTCTCTCTCTCTCTCTCTCTCTCTCTCTCTCTCTCTCTCTCTTCTTTTGTATAAACTGTTTATCAAATGCTCAATTGTTCAATTTGTAATTAGGGCGCAAGTGGCGTGGAGCTTAATTTAGTCTTAATTTGTTGATTAATGGAGACACGGAAGAAGAAGGTGGGGGAAGCAACATTGAATGGCTTCTCTCCAATATCTTCCCCTCCGGTTCTCTGGAAGTCTCGCAAGAGATCAGGTATTCTTCACACACACAAACCCTCTCTGTATCACTTTGTGGAATTGTCATGATTTGGGGCAATACACATGCAGATATATTTAAATTGAAGTAGTATTGGCTCTTAATTGAGTGTTTTTTAGCAGATCTGCCTCTTGAAACTTGAGAAATTCGTGTTGGACAGTTCAATTTTAGATAGTTTTAGTTCAATTTTACTATCTGAATGTTGTTCGTTCAAAGGCCCATGCACCTCTCTCGATTCTTGAAAATTACTCATAGAATTTCGAAAAACATATTGGAAATTCCCCTTATTGTCGTAATTATCTACTATGCCCAATTCGTAGAACAATACTTGAAGACTTCTGTGCTCCTTTGCTTACACGTCACTTTATTGGATTTGGATGGTTTACCAATCTCTCTCTCTCTCTCTCTCTCTCTCTCTCTCTCTCTCTCAATATGTCCGCCCTTTTTTTCGGTTTCATTTTCCTATTCTC
>BRYF01000023.1:28987137-28989637 GCA_030159135.1 Actinidia polygama | reverse complement strand
ATGCCATAGCCAGGAATCGTACGACGCCTCACGCTGCCGCTGCGACTCTGGTCCAGATCTCGATCTCAATCGAGACCGCCGCCGCACGAAATCGCAAAAGACGCCGCAACACGGAATTGTACGACGCCTCACGCTGCCGCAACGACTCTGGTACAGATTTCTCTCTCTCTCTCTCTCTCCTCGGTGTGCGTATGAATGTGTGCGCAAGTGGCGGTGGTCTTGAGTCTCTGTTCTGGGCATGTATTTGGATGGTGGTGTATGTATGCATGCATGTATGTATGTGTGTGTGGGTGGGTGGGTGGGTGGGTGGGTATGTGTTTATGTGCGCGCGTGTGCAGGTGATGGCAGCAACCGGTGCCGGTGTTGCAGGGTTAGTAAGGAAGGGGAAGGGGAAGGGGAAGGGGAAGGGGAAATGGGTTTGAGGAAGTGGGTTCGGGTTTTGGAAAATGGGTATGCATCTAAAGCACCCGTAGGCGCCACTTGTCATCTTCCCGTGAGATGGTTGGATGGAGTTAGTAACTGAGTTTGATTGCAACCAATTCAAGAGTTGAGAGTTTAAAGTGGGAAAATTATTTATTTAAGTCCAAAGTGAGAATTGGTTTATACTTTAAGGAGGCATAGTGTATTAAACCCTTTAGTTTTTTTTCGAAAGTATTGAAGTCTAATAAAAAATCTTAAAAAGAAGAAAAGAAAACAAAGAATCTTACCACCACAAGACAAATATTTTATCTGAAATTTGCCATTAATATTATTTAGGCATATAATTTATTTTTTTTACCGACAAAAGAAATTAATATTTTATAATAAAAATAAATATTACAAAAAAATAAAATAATAGAGAGAGCAACCCATAAAAACAAAATGATCATTCCTATAATTCTCACCCATAGTGTCTTTTTAACCACACTACATTACTGTGTACTAAATATCTAAATTTTATGTCGCAAACTCCCATTTTCTTTTCTTAAATAAACCCTTAAAGCTTTCGTCTTCTATTTTCTCTAAAAATTTTCATAAGATCTGATACATAAAGTTTTATAGATTGCATGTAATATACTAGTAATTGTCTGTGCTCATGGGCACTACGCAAAAAAAGAAAAGACTACCTTTTAGGCGTCAAATAAAAGATATATTGCATGCATATACAAAGAGATACATTGCTATAAAAAGGAGAACAAATTAGAAAGTATAATAATTTTGAAAAAGTGTTGTTAGTTTTGGAGAACTGAGTGAAAAAAAAGATATATTTTAGTTTTTTTGTGAGCCCCACTAAAAAATAATTCAATGAGTAAAACATATATCTAACTATAGATTTTTTTTGTCTATTGTCTCAAAAACTATGTATGCCCCACACATTTGAGAAGAAAGAAGTAATATATTTGGGGGGAGAAATAATTTTATGTGAAATCTCAGTCATTAAATTAACTCAAATGAATTTCAATCGTAGATAGTGGGAGATAATTTTTTAATTAAAAAAGAATTATGTTTTATATTATAAATATCAATTTTGCTAACTATTTAAAAATTTAAATATCAAAAAGTATATATACTAAGGGTAATTGCGACTCAGTGTTTGCTGCAGCTTTTTTGTTGTAGTTTTTTTTTTATAATGATTTTCCACATAAAAAAAACAAAAAAAAGTTAATATTGAAGAAACTCCATTTCAATATTTTTTAATTTATTTTAAAATAATTAATTTTTAATATAAATTCAATTACAACAAACGTGGATCCAGTGTCGTAATTCAAAACAAACAAGTATTTTTTCACGTGGAATACTGGACTTTTTTTTTTGAAAAATAAATACATAAATATTGAATGAGACGCATAAAATGGTGGTCCAACATAAAATTTTTGATGTGAATGGGATACCAAGAACTTGGCCATGAAGATAATATGAGTAGTGATGTCTAAGGTTTAGGTCAAGGCTGAATCTTTGTTGGTATGTTTCGCCCAGAGCTAGTGGCACTCGTTCACTCACCAGTCCAATTTCTAGCAGCAGTGCATGAATATCTAGGATTGCAAACAAATTGAGCCAAATCAAATTTTAATGCGTCCAAGTTCGTTTGTTAAGTTTTAAGTTCAAGTACAACGAAAATTTAAAGAATCGAGATCCAACCTAACTATCTAAAGCTTAGCCGAGCTCGAGCTAATTCACGAGTTAAATAAATTATATATTTGTACTCGCATAAAGAGTAAGATAACAAATAAAGCCAAAGACGGCTCAATACTTTTTGAGGCCCAAGGAAAAATCTTAAAAGATGCATTTTTATATTTAATATTATTTAAAGTTAAATTTTCTTGCTCTTTGAGATATAGAATTATTAATTATGCTCTTGTAATAAATCTTTTTTAACATGTCATTTTCAATTGATTATGTGGCTAATCTACTTCATCTTTCTTGTGATATAGTCGATCTTAAATAGGATTTAAATAATTTCAATTTATAAATAATGCAATAAAGAATAAAAAGTAAAAATAAATTTTATGTGTGATATATT
>BRYF01000023.1:28852137-28857137 GCA_030159135.1 Actinidia polygama | reverse complement strand
TTAAAAATTACCACCACATAACTCTCTATGCTTTGTGAACTAAAATACACCATCTTATTGTCTATCTAAATTACTAACAACTGCACTTCACTTTTCTATATATAGACTGAACCATATTCTTAAGACAAAAATACACTCATTAAGTTATTAAATGTTCAAAAGAAGGCCATTATCTTCGTTTTCTCCTAATATCTCCATCACCACCACCCTTCCTCTCTCGCCACCCCCATTTCCTTCCTCTCGTTCCTCTACGGCCACCATTTGTATATGTGTGTGTCTTTGTCAATATATACTCCGTATGTTTCAACAACTGATAAATGTGCACTTTCGTCCCCAAACTATAGGAATTTATATGGGATTTTAAAATGTTAAGGGGATAATCCATAATCCACACATATAGTCTAAACCACAGGGGGAAAACTAAAATCCACCCTAATACTTATGTGTGTGTGTGTGTGTGTGTGTGTGTGTGTGTGTGTGTGTGTACAGTGTATGTATATCAGCCTTGAATTGGTGAAGTTCCACAACTACCATTCCAATTCCTAAATTAAAAGTACAAACAAGGGAAGTAAATACATGGAAAATGTGACACTTTTGGAGTCATGTGTTGTGTTTGGACAAGAAAGTCTTGAACTGATAACACTACTCATGAGTTGTGACCTCACTTTCCTATTTCTTAAGAAAACATTAAGAGTCGTGTTTGGATTGAAAGTTTATGAAAAATTAAGGATAATGACAATGCATAATTATATGTAGGGCGGGGTTTATATTTTTCGTGAATTTTTGTTATATGTATGTGTTATTTATATACTATATAAAATGCATCATTCGTAATAAAATTGAAGATTTATCGAGAAATTTATCAAGAGAAATTAGGACTATGTTTGGGGTGGCATATTTATTTTAGCAATTTTAGCTCACTAAGTTGTATTGTTTTTCACAATCCAAACACACCCTAAACTCTCCAATTGCAAACAACCTATGATTCCTCTCCCAACTAGTGTTATCCATATCTTTTTGGTTCTTTATTTTTTTAATTGGTTCTGTCTGATCGATCTAATTTGGTCTCCATAGCCATCAAAATTTTATTTGGCAACAACCCCTTTGGCCTTGTCCGCTTGTGGTATTTTGTCTTTATTTATATGTTTTGTTTGGATAACATAATTTTTTTCGAGCGTTATACTAAAATAAAAAATAAAAAATAAAAATCTAGAGTTAAAATTATTTAAACAAATATAAATAAAGACAAAAAAAATATTGAAAGAGCCGGCTTAAGCTATTTTTGAAGTTATATTATAGCTTTTTTCGTTTTTAATTTCTTTTTGTCTTTAATAAATTTTTATAATTATTTAATTATAATTATATAATTTCTTGTTTCGATAAGAGAAATTTAAAATATAAATACATATATGTGTGTTATGATAATGGGACTACCGAGTTCTGATCCTTTAACTTCTTGCGTTATTGATATTTTAACTATTTTTGCAAGATAAATGTTTTATATCATCGAACACAACTAATTTTACAGTAAAATTCACCTCTCAAACTTTACAAAAAAACAAATCCTATTCACTAAGTCTGTGTTTGGATTCCAAATTTGGTGAGATAAAAAAAATAAATTATCTAATAATCCTGAATAGTTAGATTGTATAACTTTTTAATTTTTATTTATTTTTTTCTCACAAAATTTAGAATCCAAACACAACCTAACAAATGCAAAGAGTATTAAAGTAGTCCCCATCCCACACTATCTTGTTCTTGAACCTAAATCCGAGGTGAACCTATATGAGATTATTGGTTCTTTTGAAACAATGCTCCACACATATCAGTAAATGACACATATATCATATTGACTGCAAATCAGATAAAAAAACAGTGAATTACACTATTTAGAACAATCACTCTAAGACTCCGTTTGGATGCTTAGATTTTAAATTAATAAATTTTATATTTAATTAAATAAAAATAAAATATGTTTAGATATAAGTGGATTGTGAACCTAGAGTTGAATGATCATTAGAGGTAAAAGATATACATATTTTGTATAACTATAACAATTAGCATCAAGAATTTCAAACAAACCCTATTAATTAGTTATTTAAAATCCATCACAATAAAACCCTCAAATTCAATATTGAGATCTCTATATCTACTGTCGAATCTAAATCTAAATTATTTTTATTAAAAAAACATAAAATTTCTTAATTTAAAATTTACGTACCCAAATAGAGCCTAAGGATAGAGCACCCATATTTGCTTTAAGGCTCCGTTTGGTAATGCTTAAAAGTCAATTCTGTTTTTAAGCTTACTACCAACAAATCAATTTTTTTTTACTTTTTTATTTTTTTGACTTTATTTTAGATAAAAATAAGCAAGAAAATCAACCCTGACTGACTTTTTTGCTTATTTTAAACAAAAAAATCACCTAAAAAGCTCAAATAAGCTGATTTCAATCAGAAGCTCAAATAAGCTGATTTCAATCAGAGCATAAGAGATTGCCAGTCAATTCCAATCATAACCCCACCCTGATAATATCATCAACCCTATGATTAAGATATTTAGATGAGTGATAAGGACATTTTCTTAGAGTGGGTTTAGGGGGAACACTTCCTCTGTACCCCATACATTATTCCCAGTCCTCTAATTTCTCAAATTTTGGTAATTTTTTCCTTAAACACACAAATTAGGATTACAAGTTAGTCTTCTTCAAATTTGTTTTATTTGTGTTTTTTGCAATTGAGAGGTCATTTTTAAATGTTTTTTTGTCTCTTTCTCCAACTCGAATCCTTTATAATTCTTTTTATTTTTACTTTGAATATAACAAATCATTGATTAAATCATTTAATTATAAACTTATATTCACCCAGTTACTCTTGACTAGAGAAATTTAAAATATATATTTTAGACAATCCAAAATAGTTTGTTTTCGAGTAAAAATATTTTGTTATCTTTAATAATTTTTTTCAAATAAAATTTAGATTTTTATAAATTTATAAAAAAACAAAAAAATTATATTTACTCGATAAATTAGCTTTTTTTATCTTTTGTCAATATCTTTCCTAAATTTCAAAAAAAAATATTGTTTTTTTGAATTTTTTTTTTTAGTTTTTCGGATGACTTTTTTGCTTAAAATAAGCAAAAAGGTCAATCAGAATTGTTTTTTTTGCTTTTCTACCTAGTTTTAGATAAAGTAAAATTAAAAAAATAAAAAAATATTGGCCTTTTTGATAGTAAGTTTAAAAAAAACTTGACTTTTAAACATTAACAAACGGAGCCTAAGCCTAAAGTTATATCCACAATGGGGGTTGTGACGTCATCAAATGTATGTGTGACGTCAAAACACGTAACGTTTCCAGTCTCTTACTGAACAGGCACGCAACCTTCGTGACAGGACGTGTAGGAATATCCGAAACCGTCCAAAAGCTGCTCTGGCGCCTTCTCCGTGTGCCACGTGTCCATCACCTGACGTCACTGCCACGTGGCGCTAACCAATTGCTCCTTTTTTGTGTAAAAAAAAAAAACAAATTCAATGCCCGTTTGGAGTCCGCTAGAAAACTATAATAAAGTTGCGTTTCAAGTCCGCAACTGCTTTGGTCCTCCACAAAACAAGAACAGCCACAGGTGCTGACAAAACGAAGGTGGGTGATGTGGAAGGGTGGACGGGGGTGACGGAACTACCGATAGTGAGGTTAGAAAAAAGAAGGCAAGCAGACTACATCATCCATTTAATGTACTGGGCCTACTTACCAGACTTAAGTTCTGGATTCGATTCTCACTCCGCCTCCGAACACAAGGCGCAGTTGTTTCGGACGGACGTCAAGTACAAGAACTAACACTCGGAGGTATCGCGTTCGATTTCTGGTGGATGCGTCGCATATCCGCGTTTACATCATGAGGTGTGAAGAACTAGCTGCTCAAGGCACATAGATTAGTCTGGGTGGACCCAAAGGCCTGTGTAGGACACTACGTGGTTAATCCAATTTTTTTTTTGAGAAAATCGAACAAAAAAAAAATTGACTGAAAAATTAGGTTCGGTTTAGTTTTATAGAGTTAATCAATTGATTTTGTTTTAGATTTTTAAAAATTAAAATATTTTGGTTAAGTTCGATTTTATGGTATTTCAAATATCGAACCAACATTATAATTGAATCATTTAAAATCAAATGGAAACAAAATTATAAATTTTATCTCATATTTTTTAAATCTTATCGTCTATTTGTAGATCTAAACATCCACTATCTATTTAAAAACATGTCAAAATAAATATCTTTTTAAATCTCAACTGGTCTGTTATATATATATTTTTCAAATCTAATGATTAAGTGGATTTTTTTTAGGCTCGGAAAATTGGTCTCAAATCAAAATAAAATGGAATCGAATTTTCTCTAACTCAGGCTTTTTTTATCGCATGCGTGTGAGAGAGAGGGTTTTGATCTGGTGGTTAGGGGTCAAGGGAGGGGGGATTAGACCATCTCCACCCCACCCCCATTTCTCTCTTCTTCTTTTTTTCATGTCCAATAGGTTTCCCATTTTTTTGTTCTCATTTATCCATTCCCACATTACCCCACCCAATTTGAAGAGTATTTTTGTGTAATTAGTATGAGCCCAATGACTTAAAAAATATTAATTGAGAGATAAATTAAATATTTAATTTGTAATATTATTTATTTTACTCTTGTATATTAATATTATGATTATTTATTTTAATTTTATTTATATATTTTATTTATTTATTTATTTTTCTTCATATATGTATATATATATGTGTGTGTATAAAAATAATATTTGACACATTTTATGTAATGTATTTATTTTAGAAAACTAAATAATGAAAAATAAAATTAAACATATAAACGTACCATTAAACGAAAATAAGATACATAGCTCGAAAATGAAATTAACAACAATTAATACTACTAGTAAAATAAGGTAATAATAATAATAAAAAATAACCAAACACACTTAAAATAGAAAAGTGAAAACACCAAAAAATGCATAGA
>BRYF01000023.1:28752137-28757137 GCA_030159135.1 Actinidia polygama | reverse complement strand
GGGAGCAGTTTGCTTAGGACTTATACCACAAGGGGAGAGAGTGAAATTTCCCAATAAATCAATCAATAAAGTTTTTTTGTAAAAAAAAAAAAATCAGGTACTTGTAGAATATCTATCTGGAACCAACTCGAATGTAATTGGAGTTTATTAACATTATAAGTGATAATAAATTCATACCCTCTATACGTGTTTTATATTGCCGTTCAATTAACCTAATAAGGTAGTAATCTACGAAAGATACAATGAATGTGTGGGGTGTGGGTTTATGAGATGAGAAAGAGAAAATTGAGGATAGACAAGTTACTTTATGTCCCCTGACACGTTTTGGGATCGCTGTCAACCGTTGCCTCTCATCCAAACTCCGGCGCGGTCATTTCACTGAGCTTACTAAACAGCGTCATCTCGGGTATGATAATAGTCTTAACTCGGACAGTTCTTGTGTTTGGCGATGTCTCAATCAAGTTCCGAGGCCGAGGGGGCACCGAGCTCGCCAATGTCTTGACCCCTATCAAGGCCGGAATCCATAGTTATTTAATTTATCTCTTATAGAATGGTACGTTGTAGAGTATATGACCTACTTCAATTGGTATGCCCTTAGGCACGATGAGAATAAAAACCGCACTTTAATTAACGTCGTAGCTAACGAAACTGACTGCAAATGAAGGAAAATCACCACCCTTCAGCATCTTTGGCTTCATGGCTAAAACCTCTAACTTATAATTGTCGAATTGGTAGGTTTAATTCCCATCCCCTTGAACGATTCTTTATTGGTTTCTACCTGAATCCAATGAAAAATAAATAAAATCACTTCTTATGGACTCGTCGAGAAAAAATATGAAACAATTCAATCACAAGCAAAAAAATAAAAAATAAAATAAGAAATACAGTTAAATTGATAGAATGAAAGCAATAACTTCTGTATTTTTTTATCTTAAAAGTTGTGTTAGAGTATTTGACACTCTCTGCTTCTGCTTATGAGCCAAAATTAACTTATAAAATTAAAAACCAGATAATTCTTGAAATATTCATTTTAATTTTTTTAATTCATATTATTAATATAGATTCTGTTATACCAAACAAATTGCTTCACATGGAATAGACATGAATTATTAAAGAAGGGCAATAGGTTGACTTTTTAATAGGTCTCCATAATTTAAAAAGTCAACCTATTGATTGGTGCATACCTACTCAGCTGCATGGAGTAGTTTTTTCTTCAAAATCAACTGTTTTTTTATTAGTATCCTCATTTGACCTATTGATTATAGAAGGGGAAATTTCTTTTCAGCAATAAGACCAAAAATTAATATCAGATCAATTGCTTGACAAACTAAAATATCAACAGCATATATCTTAGTTTTTTGTTGAATGTTTTTTTCTTCTTTTGGAAATGAAGTTGTTTTGTTCGGGTCATCCCGCGTGTAAGTCGTTTATGTCAAAATGCAAGTAATGACTGCAAAAGGGAGCAAGACATGTACAAGTTATTAGGATTCGGATCATCTGACGTGCATGTACCACGGAGTGTTCTTAGAGTGTACAAAATGATCGGATCTTTTGAAATGCATATACCATAAAGTGTTTTTAGAATGTATAAAACGACGTCGTTTTGATCTTAGAGTGTACAAAACGGCATCGTTTTGAATATTTTAAAAACATTCCGTTGCATTAAACTTACACTTCAAACGTCATTTTTTACATTCTAAAAACACTATATTAAACTTGCACTTCAATACCCCAAACTCAAGTATTCGTAGTATCTTTATTTGTTAAACTTTTGATTTAATATTAAATTTTGGTCAAAACTCAATCAGTCAACACATTGTGGTCAGCTGTCTTGATAGTGACACTACCATAAATGTTAATTGTACGCGTGCATGCATGCTTATTCATCACACCGATTTTGCCTCTCATCTTGCATGTTTCCTAAAAGCAATTTTTGGGTTAGAATAATCCCGAACGGATTTTGATCATATCCAATGTCTCTCTATACAATCAAACGTAAAGATGATGTTCATTATAATAAAATTTTATAATTTTAAATAATAAATATTATTATTTTTTAAATATTTGATTAAATCCTCTAAAAAGTTTGTGATTCATTATTTATTTGATGAATTTTAAAAAATAGTAAATATATTTACACTATTTTTTATACAAAAAATCAATAATATTTTTATTTTATTTTTGGGGTCATTTTTTTTTACTTTTTCAGTTTGTATTGATTATAAGAATTAAAAATTATTATTATTTACTAAAACTACTTTCATATTTTTTATTTTTTATTATTTTGGACTTTACTACTCTTTTTATCGTAAAAAATAGAGTTTTTTTACATTTTTATTTTTTAAAATTAATACATCTAAATTGTTTTGGAGAGAGAACCAAGTAAAAGAGAGCGAGGACAAGAAGCAAGAAGAGAAAAAGGAAAGGAAAAAAAAAAGGAAGAGGGGTTATTGGGCTATCTAATACACAAAAACTATGTAATTTTGATGTTATTAACGTTTCGTTTACATTAGGTGGAATGGAGTAGGTCACAATAAAATAAAATTTAGAAATGTTCAAAATGTGACTAATTTTTCTTTTAAAATGTTGATGTTAATGGATTTGGAAAAAAAATCTTATTTAGAGTTAACATGATTCATTATTTATTTGATGAATTTAAAATATATATATATATATATATATATATATATATTTACACTATTTTTTATACAAAAATCAACAACTTTTTATTGTTTTGGATCATTTTTTTAAACATGAACCACTAGGGTGGATTCGAAATGCTAAGATTTTTTTTACTTGAATATAGTATTTATTCAATTTTAATTAGTTTAATTTAATTTGAAAAAATCTCATATTTGTCTCTTAAATTAATTTATGAACTAATTTTAAGAATAACGTAATTTTAGCTTTTCGATTCCCATAATATACTAACTCAACTTGTATCACTATTCTACTGAATTAAAATAGGGTCTTGCTAACTACCGTCCTAATTAAGGAGCAAAAAATAACAAAAAAATAGTTTTCGATGCATATTTTATATTTTTAATGTACTTTCACATATTTTTATATACTTTATTATGTATTTTTTTATATATTATTGAACGTCCTAAGAGCGGTTTATAGCATTTTTTATTAAAATGTTATTATCTCATTTTTTTTTATTATTTATTTTTCACCCCTGGGTTTTTACTGTTCCCGCCTTTTTATTCGTGGGGAGCTGCTTTTCCCCCCTCCCGTGTCAGACCCCTCCCCTGGCCCCACTACCAAATTTACTCTTTTGTCCTTCCTTTCTTTTATCCTTTCCCCACTTCTAAATTTTTATATTTTTTTTGACTAAATGTTTTTTATTATATGTTATATATATTTTTTATCTTTTTTAGTTATAGATTTTAGGAGTCATTATTTATAAAAAATATAGAACACTGCTCTCTCTTTTTTTTTTCCTTCAGTTTTTTGTATTTTTTTAGTTTTTTTTCATTATTTTTTTCTTTTTTTATTTATTTTTTTAAGTTTTGTGTATTTTTTTTTAGTTTTGTTATTTTTTTCAGTTTTGTGTAATTTTTTTTAGTTTTTTTTGAAACAAAACTAATAAAAAAAAATACTAAAACAAAAAAATACACAACACTGAAAAAAAATAAAAAAAATTAATAAAACAAAAATACACAAAACTGAAAAAACAAGAAAGAAACAAAACTAAAAAAAAATAAAAAAATAAAAAAAATACACAAAATTGAAAAAGTAAAAAAAAACGAGAGAGACTAAAAAAATTACACAAAATTAAAAGAGTAAACAAAATGAGAAAGAAGCTAAAAAAATACACAAAAAAAAAAAAATAAAAAAAAATTAATAAAAAAAAAAGAAAAAACTAAAAAAAAATGAGAGAGAGAGAGAGCAGTGGGGACTGGGGGGTGTAGAGAGGGAGAGAGAGAGAGAGGTGAGGGGGGCATAATGGTCTTTTTATGGAGAGACAAGGGTGGGGCCAGGGAGGGGGATTTGTCGGGAGGGGGGGGGGGAAAAGAAATTTTCTTATTCGTGTCCCCGCTGGAATTAATTGTTAGCCACGTAAATTTGACTAGATTCTGTGAGCATCTCCGTCATTAAGAGGTACGGTTGGTGTAAGCCAGGCTAGAGTTACGGCTAAAATTCTCTTTTACTTCCTAATTAATTTGTCTAAAAAAGCTGTGTGAGAGGGCCGTTGGGGATGATCTAAGAGAACCAAATAATCTTTCTCACTCATCGCCTAGGGCTATGCATGTCTAATTTTATCTTGGTGGTTAAATAAAATGACACGTAAAGATGAGAGAGATACGAGGATGTTTGGTATAATTAAATTTACGTTCAAATTAGTTATTTGAACTTAGAAATTGAAAAGTTTTAAAATTAAGTGTGGGTTTGTTGTTATATGAAGTGAGGAGAGGAAATTGAGTATAGACACTTATAGTGCTCTTGTGGCGATGATGAGAGTTGACATGCTGGACCTAGCTGTAAAGGTGTTAGTCCAGCGACGGCTCTCCGACGGTCAAGTTATATGACCGGAGATATAGAGAGAGAAAGTGTATGTATGTTTTTGTAGGTAAAATCGTATACCTTTATGAGAACAACAGTTCTTCTTTTATAGTTTAGCTCAGCGCGTGTCTTGACGCACTAGCTGTCTTGTCACTAGAGTAGGCAACTGACACAGCCATAACCCTAAGGCTTGGTTGATAACTAGCCATCATGTCGTCGATGTCTCGATCCAAATGTGGGACTGTCAGAGGAGCCCTTGTCGTGCAAGCCACCTCTCTGTCTTTGACGTGCATTGGAATTGCCGCACACTGACAAATATTGACCTAGCTAGGGTGTCTCAACCTAGCTCAAGTATCTTGACTTAGCTCGGGCAGAGCTAGTACTTGGTATTTTATACCCTTACATTAAGGTTTCAAGAATTAGCCATGTTTTAACTTTTATAAGTTGTTTTTGGCTATATTCTAAATACTCTCTCACAACCTTAAAGATACAAA
>BRYF01000023.1:28724637-28729637 GCA_030159135.1 Actinidia polygama | reverse complement strand
GACGCCACTAGGGTGCATAAGAATCGATTTTCCAGACCAGACCAAAGCTAATGGTCCAGTCTGTACGGTCTGATTCAGGTTGTGGATTCTACAACCATAGATAAATCAGACCAGACCAATAATATATATATATATATATATATATGTATATTTATTTAAATATATAAATATGCTTAAGTAAGTATATAAAATTAAAATTAAAAATAGTTATTAAATTTGAACTAACCTAAGTTACCCAACTTAGTTACTTTAACTTAACTATAATTTGTGAGTGATTAAAGTTTAATAAGTTAAAATCATATCTTTCTTTGAATTCCATACGACAGTACACCACCACCAGCACACCCCACAAGTTCGGATCCTTTGAAGTGATTTTTTGGTGGAGTGTTTTTGAAGTGTACAAAACGCCGTTGTTTTGGTCATGTATTGCTAAAACAACGTTATTTTTTAAAATTCAAGAATTCTCCATCAAAATTTCAGAGGATCTGAACTCACACACTACCATCACAAGATCTATCAAGTCTTTTAGGTCTTTGTTTTCATTTTTTATTTCTACATGTCATATTCTGACTTTGTGCATTTGGAACATAATCATGTTTATCTAAATATTATTAATATTTATTTGGTTTGATAATTTGATAATATTTGAGTGATGCGTAAAGTTTAAATTAAAATTATTTCTACATATATTAAAATCGGGATGGACCCAGATCCAGATCCAAAACGGTACTAATGGTCCGATTTCAATTTTTAATTTTGTGAAACCGGTACTATCGTTTTGGTACCTAACTCTATAGAACTAGATCAATCTAGACCATGTGCACGCTTAAATCCCACAAACAAGATTTGAATCTAAACCCCAGATAAAGATTCTCTTGTATTTTTCTTTACACGTTTCTGTATAACAGGGTTGTATCCTATATGAGAATGGTGAATATAGAGGTTGATTTGTCAATTCAAATAGAGAATAAGAAAGTAATTATTACGATTAACAACTAGTTGACTGAGCAAAATGACTACAATTACTTAAGTGCCTTGAATGGAAAATCAATGGAAGATAGTGATGGAGGAAATTAAGGCATTAGACATTCTAAGGCGCCGTTTGGCAATTCTGGTATTAAGCAAATAAATAACCAATTAGTTTCATTTCTAACCAAATCTCACAATTTTTTGTGAGAAATAAAAATACAGATAGTTATTTTTTCCCTGCCATTTCTCACATAATTTATGATGCGAGTGATGTTGTGTTCACAATCAAACACCAATCACACACACTCAGAAATACACACATACACTAACATAATAATTTGCGAGATTCGACAAAATTGTCTATGTCATCGGATGACAACTTTTACTATACTGGAGAAATAAATACAAATCTCATAAGTTTTTACTTTCTCAACCAGATAAGCCTTTTTTATAGACTAGTAGTTTGAATTCAAATCTAATTAAGAATTTGAAACCAAATTCAACAATCTCCTGACTAAATTTCTCCCATATTTTAAGTCAAATCTGAGTTACAGTTTTTCATCATTTGATATTATTTCTTAGGGTGAAATACATTGACCTCCCTTGAGGTTTCGGATTAATACACAAAGCACCTCTGATATTTGAAAAATTATAATGACTCCCCTGAGATTTAAAACGTATAACAAATTATCCTTATTTTATACCAACCACTCATGAGGTTCTGAGTTAATATACATAGCACCCCTCATTTGACTGTCCATTTATGATATCAGCTGAGGGGTGCTTTATGTATTAACCCGGAAGCTCAGGAGTGGTCAGTGTAAAATGAAGGAATCTGTTACAAGTTTTAAACTTCAGGTGAAGTCATTGTAATTTTTCAAACATCAGGGGTGCTTTGTATATTAATCCAGAACCTCAGGGAAGATCAGTGTAATTTACCCTATTTCTTATCAAATCATAACCAACTTGACTCTGACAACTACTAGTTTTTCAAAAATAAATAAATAAAATAAAATAAAATAAAGAATATTGCAAAATCCCTAATCTAGATCATTATCTGCTTCAACCATCTTTGCACCCATCACTTGTGTTCTACGCCATTCTTGACTATAACTATCTTAACCTATTAGCTAGTTTCCATACGAATTGACACAAAGGGTTGATTGTTTATTGACCACACATATCCTGTCTATAATTTTATTTTTATTTTTATTTTAATGCATTTTCAATCGTACAATATAATAAAAAATTTAAAGAACGATATTATGTGGTTAAAAGTGTAATAAAATAAAGAGAACTGATCAAACGAGAGTGAGCCAGTGGTAATACCACGGGTGCGCCCACGTGGCCGCGCGCCATCCAGTCGATGGGATATTATTTTTTTTTTTTAAGTCCCATCCACCTCCAAATGGGTGAATGTCGCACGGCCACGTGGGCGCTCCCGTGGTATTACCACGGGCTTACTCCTGTCTGATCAATTCTCTAAAACAAATAGACAAAATTTGTAGACAAAGAATCTCATGTCATGAGTATTGAGTGACTCAAGATGCGGTGAGACCTCAAGCGATGACAACGAACAAGTATTATATACGCTTAACGGTTGAATCGAATTATAAAAATTAAACTCTCTCTAAAAAATATAAAAATTGAGAAAAAAAATCTCTCTCGAACCTTATTGTAAGCGGTCTCCTATCTTATGGTACATGTAATATATAATATGTGGGTCATGACTAGTATTGTCTAGAAAATAGGAAACCACAAGTTGTTAAGTCTTAAGACCATCCCAATAGTAAATTTCTACCTACTAATACTAATATTTCAAAGAAGTAACTTTCAGAACTAGTCATGAAATTGGGTGTTTACATGCATTTACCAAAGGTCAAACTTCTTGTCTGAAATTTTCAATATTCCACCTTTACATGCGCATTAACCCATGACCCCACCACTAATTTGATGTGATTGGTAATTATTTTTTGGTATATAATCCAAAATTTCAAATGTATTTTTTATTTCAACATAAAAAAAAGACTGTAAATATGTATTTGTTACCTCTCTCATACTCTGTTCTAAATGGGAGCATTAATTTTGTATTAAGCCTTTTTTTATTTATAATTCAATATTCGGTACGAGAATCAATTAATTTGAGGGACCAATCTTATCATTCACTAGTTACAGTCGAGACAAAGTCATATATGGATTAATCCAACTAAAGAATTGATAATATCTAAGAGGTTTCAAATCTAAATTGAACTATTTATGATGACTTTAAGTCGTATTTATAATGAATTAAACTTTATGTGAATTGTTTCTCTTTAAAGATTTTCTTCATCTCTTGGTAAAAGTATTTACTTATTCAGTGTATTTTTCGTATAAGAATCTGAAAAGTAAAATTATGGATTAATTTGTTCTGAAAAATCTATTTGGATTAATTAAGATTTTAGTGAAAAAATTATTAAATACAAAAAGAATTCACATAAAAATGTAATGCAATTGCGGATCTTGCTTTTATAACTAGTATATTAGATATAACGTAATTGAACCTCTTGATATGATTAAAGTTAAGAAGGAATTTATTTACAACAGTGTTACGGTACTCGAATTCAAGGCATAAGAATTGTTACTTTAAAAAGTATTTTGAACATAAATCATAACGTAAACATGGCCCCAAACAAAAATAAGTTGCCTAAAAATATGTAAAAAATTTCATTTTATCCCAATTTGGACCTACAAGGTAGGCATTATTCAATGCTACATTTAATTGTTTCTTCTTTTTTATTTGATTTGACTTATGTTTTGGATGGCACGACTGTCACGAGGCTGTGTTTTTTGTTCCATTTTGCATGCATACCGGCTACGACGTTGACTTTGACGTACGTAAGTTCGTTTAACGATTTTTTTTAAAAAAATTCTCTCATTAAAAAATATAAAACATATAAAATTTTGTGTACACAGTGATAAAATTTATTAAAGACGAAAATACTTAAAAATTCAAGTAACTAAATAATTAAAAAAAATAAGCCCAAATTGTGCATCAGAAAGTCAACTTTACAAAAAATTTAATTGATACCGGTAGCCACACGATGGATCATCCCTCTGTTGTCAGAATCATAATTGTTGTTCATATTCTTTCACAACAAACATGACTTGATCATGCAATTCATGATACCCGTTCCATCTTATTTTTTGATCACTTTAACGATACATCCAATGGATGATTTAGATTACACAAATGAGTCTGAGTAGGGTTCAAATCTAATCACAACATGGTATCGTGACCTTAAAAGCAAAACACCCACCTTAATCTCCGGTCATGTAAAGATAAGCAAAACATAACGAAACTTAAATAAAATAATATCAAAGCTTATGATTTTTTCTTCTTCTTCTTATGTTTCTAGAATCAGAACAGCAAATGGGCAATGATTTCTCGAACTTTAGCTAATTCAAAGTCCTCAAATTCCATTTTAAATGAAGGTGGAGGTCAATTATGCTGGGCCCACGCGCATTTCTTATACATATCTATCCTAGTGTAAAGATCTTTTATATGCATTCATTTCTTCGTATAACGGGTAAGTCTAGAAATTAAGAATATTTGTAAAGTTTGGTTTTATTTTTGGTTAATTGTGTTGGGTATGTGTATTGTGTTATGCGGACATGGAGTACATGGGTTATTCATGGCTTGTGAATGGATATGTGTAAGGTTTAATAATTCCATTGGAATTTACATTTTTTGGGTAACTATAAATAGGTAGAGATGTAGAGAGAGATAAGAAAAAATTTGGGGCATGAAATGACTCTTGAGAAGAGAAAATGAGAATTGTTTCAGAGCTCGGGTTTGGGGGTCAAGTATTTTGGTTGTTTATATTTCTCAGGCATGTATGAGTTGAACCACGTAAATACTAAAGATGAGAAAAATATCTAAAATCAAAGCTATTGAATTAGCTAAAAAATGAACTAATTTAGTTAACCCAATTTGGACCTAGCATTGATTATTTATGGCTTGTGGATCAATATGTATAGGGGTTTAATAATTC
>BRYF01000023.1:28674637-28677137 GCA_030159135.1 Actinidia polygama | reverse complement strand
ATTATGAATTAAAAAAAAGTTAAATTTGAAAGCAAGTCCTTTCTGTGGTCCTTCCCATAAAAAAACAATAATAATCAAATCCCCGTGAAACAATGTCACCATCTTCTCTTCTTATTCTTTATCAGTTTGGATCTTTCGCTTGACTCATTCATTCAGTATTAGAATCCAAAAATCATCCATACTAGACAGCGAAAAGAGAAAGAGAGAGTCGGAATGACTAAAATACCTCCACTTTAACCTCGTATTTGGTAAGTAAGCAGCATTTTATAGAGTCATAAAAGTTTCAATTAAATCTTAATACTTTTAAGTCGTGTAAATGTGGCTCCTCCGTTCAATTGCATTATAATTTAGGGCCATATAGCTTCTTTTCACGAGACCGCACTGCTTATGTCCATCACCTAATTGTATAACAAGCGGACAAAAATGCCATAATTATACTTTAGGTAGTGTATGCAAGGTGAATGGATAGATTAATAATACAGAGTCCAAAATGAAATCTTAATAAAAACACAAGGGTACACAGTATAATTTACCCAAAACCTCTTTGAAACTGATATTTATTTATTTATTTATTTCAATTTAAACAATATTTTCCCAAATTTATTTGTTGTTTACTCCTAAAATAGATAACCATTTAAAAGTTTTAGGATCAATTTCACTTACTTGTCCTGAATTCCTGAGGTTTATAAATGATTATAATTAATTAATTTAAATACATGCTATATTTTATAATGTTGAATTAAAATTTGTGTAATTTGTCTAAAAAGTGCCCCCTCACGACCACTTGAGCTAAAATTCGAGGTCTAATTTGTAAAATTTATCGAGTACATAATTCATGAGATAGTTCAGGTTGATCGGAAATTAGAGCCAAGTGATCGGACATTGGACTTGCCGTTTATTTTTTTAAAGACAAATCTGATTAATTGTGTGGCTATAAATGTCCGATCAACTTAATTATTTATATTGTGAATTTGTAAAGCGATTTATTTATGAGAGAGAAAGGCAAAAAGCAAATAAAGTAGTAGCTTTTTTATGTTTCCTTTTTAGGTATCAAAGATGGGAACCAAAAAGACATTGGCCACAACAATTGTACACGAAAGGTTTGTTCTCTACGAGGTGAGAAATGCAAAGCTTGTGGCTCTCTAGTCAATTGACTGAAAAAGAAGCCATGAATAACTTCAGTAAAGGAATTCACCCAATGATTTAATTGAAAGACATTGGTGTTCAATAATGGAAGATTATTTTGTTTACCTACTTTTAATTTTAAGTTTCTATAATAATAATAGTAATATTTAAGTCCAATTTGGAATATTTTACAACATTTCTTCATCTTTTGGTCTTCTTTTTTTTTTTACTTTTTTGGTTCGTTTTTCATAGATGATTCAAAAAAAGTAATTTTCAATAAGAATTCACTAAAATCCTTTTTAATCTAAACAGATTTGTTAGAATAATCCTTATTCCTAAAAATCCATTTGAATTAATTAGGATTTTAATGTGTTTTTGTTTAAAAAAATTACTTTTCGAATTACTTTACAAAAGACGAAAAAAAAGTATAAAAAAAAAATCGTCAAAAGATATAAAAAAATATTTAAAAAATTTAATTCATTTAATGTTGCAATTTATCCTAAACAGACATTAGCAGAAGGTACAAAAACTATGTAAACAATGGATAAAGACTAACTTGTTTTAACATTTTGGTAGTTCGGTTGGTAAAAATTTGTGCTGTGTTTAATGGTTTCAGTTCGAGTTTTCTTAGGGCCACTAACTATTTATTCAGCCGTTAATTTTAAGGTTTCAAGATATGTCTCATTAGGACTCAATTGTTCTGGTCTTAGATACTGAACTATATAACAAAATGACTAATTTGTCCCCATCTTTTTCACCTGTGCACCCCCCAACCTCTTTTTCTGTTTAGGAAAATCAAATTTGAGTGGACTTTGATGTGTTAGAAAAGATCACTACTTTTTGTTTTTTATTTTATCAAAAGAAACAAAACCCCAGTGTGGACTCACTTGCATTGCTGTTTCCTATGATTTGTGTGGTGTAGGAGTTTTGGGGACATTTCCCATGTATTTCTACCTCTTTCGCATATACTTTCCCCATGAATCTTGCAGATTCTTGGGCTAATTGGGATGTTTCCCAGACAGTTCTAACAAATTTGCATATACTTTCCCAGTACAGGGTTTGTAACATGTATTAAGTTCAATATAACGAATAATCCGGGGCACCAATATCACCATTTACAAGTGGATAACTCATGTAAAATCAGGATAAAATCTCATACAAACTGACCAACATAAAAATTGATAGCACGTGAATAGAAGTCGAATCTCAAATTAAAAATATCACGAGACTCCTGATGACAAAATGACTACTACTTGCGCCGACTCCTAGTGTTTTTTTTGGATAATTTGTAGGATATGCTAGTTGGCTAATACATTACTAGAAACTCATTAAATTGGACATTCATCTTCTTAGCATTTCCAACTATATGTAGCCT
>BRYF01000023.1:28649637-28659637 GCA_030159135.1 Actinidia polygama | reverse complement strand
CTCTCTCTCTCTGTGTGTGTGTGTGTGTGTGTGTGTGTGTGTTGTGCAATCAAGCTCATCTGGTTCTGTGTATCCTGTTCTTAGGTGTCACCAAATGTCCAAGAAAAGCCCAACGTATCTTGGGTAAAATTATTTGATAGGCCCTGCATGTGATGGTGGAGCCCATTTCAAGACATGGTTCATGGTTTGCACAATCACTCGCCTAACTGCAAAAATAGTAAGTGCTTTGCTCACTTTTAGAGGCCCATAAACACATGCAAGATCTACCCCCTCCCCATCTCTCTCTCAAAAGCCCTCGTTACATGAGTGACTCGTGGAGCTAGACTTTGTAAGGTAGTCGGTCACTCAACTTATGTAACGATAAGTCGTGAACTGATACATCGGTAGAGATTTGAATCTACATTCTAAACACTGATTCGTCTGGCTTATAAGACTCGTTCTACTAAATTTTGTACTACTATCTGAATAATTATTCTTAAGAAAATTAATTCGAATTGGGAACTTGAGTGTTAAAAATCCAATTTTACGCACTGAAAGGAACTCACGAATTATTTTCATTTTGTTTTTTGGGTGTATATCTTCAAGTACTCTCAATCACATAAAAGACCCAATAGATGTTGACAAATGCATGGGTTGCCACTAGCCACGAATCAATCCAAAGCCTAAGGCTTAAATTTACAAAAGAAGCCTAGGTATTCAAACGTTGTCATAATCGGAACAGAGAAAACAAAAAAAAATATAAAATTTTGATCAAATGTGTTAGAGAGGGGGGAGTAGAACTCACCCTCAAAACTCGAGTTACAAGGGGAGGGAACTTCCCACCTTATAAACAGACGCAGATAGGAGTCTCCCAGGCGATGTGAGACTTCACTCAACAAAACGATTAGAGAAATTTACTAAAAATTAGAAAAAACCAAATTAGCTAAAAAACACTCATAAAAGCTAGGTTAAACAAGGCCTTCGTAGTTAGTAATAGGTATCAAAACACTAAAAATCAGTCATCGTTTTAGGTTGGCCTTAGCCCATCATTACACCAAGCGACCCAACTTGATTTCAACCAAACCCTAGATAGATACTTGCTTGGGCTGGCCCAGGTCCTCGGATTATTAAACGGGCCACATTTGAAACCTGTTGACTGGAGTTGATCTGTTATACATTTTTAAACTCATTTCTCTTTGGGCTTGGCGAAGTCAATCCGTGAAGAGTTTAACTCTCTTTGAAATTGGGTTACTCGATAAATACGTTATGCTCGGATATATTTTTAAATTAAATAAAGTTTGAGCAATTTACTACTCGGCTTGATAAGTTTATAATATTTAAAAAATTTAAGCTGATCGAGCCTGATTAGTGATCGGCTTGATTAAAACTAGTTTGAAATCGATCCATTTGATAAATAAACCAATGTTGAACATATATTAAAAACTCATTAAGTTTTTAAACTAAACTTGAATAATCAATTGTTTGGTTCATTCGGCTATTTACCAGCCTGAATAATATTTAAATTTATTTTCAGATATTTTTTGTTTTGGGTGGTGAAATCAAAGTTAGGCACATAGAATATTGTAAGAACTTTGCCAAGGAATGAAGAAAAGTAATTAGATCTGACGATGATAAGCACTCCACGTGGTACGTTCCTCTCTTGAAAGCAGACCCATCACGTGCAGATCCGGGTTCCGGATGGGTTCGACTACGAACTTTATAACCGGAATGACATTCATCGGATCTTGGGATTTAAGGCGAATTGTATCTCGTTTAAGGACTCGGCTTGTCGGTGCTTCGGGTTTCTGGTTTCCAAGAAGAAGTATATATCTTCACGATTGACTGCTTCTTAAGTGATTTCTTATACGTCTAATAATAATAATAATTCGTATTTATGTATGTATGAAAATCTAGTTATTCAAAACTAGGACTTGAAAAATATTAAAATAAAAATTTTAAAAATTAATTTTTTTTAGTTTCTAAATTTGTTTTCGGGTTATTAGTAAAATTGTCCATCTTCTTCTTATAAAACTGATCTGAATATATGTTCACCGTTATCCAATCAACTTAATTATTTGCATAGAAGAGATATTCGATGAACCCTAAAATAAGAACAACTCAGATCATTGAAGTGCGTTCAAGTGTTAGCTCAACGGACTGAACTAGATGGGTCCAGTCCAAATGAGGATTGGAGAGGAGTCGAGCCCTTTGAAAACAACATGCTCCGTGTTGGTATTGCAGGGACGAAGCTAAGTGGCTCCGAGTGGATTCAATTGAATCCACTGAAAATTTAAAATTTTATTTTGTATTCTATTTAAAATATAAATATTAATACATTTTAAACCCACTAAAATTATTTAAAATTTAGTAAAAGATGAAATCATGAGTTCAATTTCTAAAACCAAGTATAGTTTACTATAAAAAAAGTACAGTTGTTATTTGTTTTTTCTTTAAACAGATTTCAAGTTTATAGTTATTTTTTGTACTAAAAAAGTTATTTCTTAAATTTGATAAATTTAAATTATTTTTTGCTCAATGACCCTACTAATAAATAAAAAACTCTGATCATCCATGTTCTTATTCTTTGTTTGGTTGCGTGCAAATCAAAGGTGGCAAAAGACCCAAGCGGGAAAGACATAAACGCGATGGCGCAGCACATACAGAACCTGTTGTCGCCATCGACTCCGTTGTTCTTCAACACCCTCTACGACCCCTTCAGTGGCGGTAGACCCGGCCCAGGGGTGAGCCCAGAGAGCCCATGGGCTTGGGCAACCAAGAGGCCTAAAAAAAAAAGAATTTTGAAAATATTAGAGTTTCTGGTATTCAAATTAAAACCATGAGGATCAAATTGAGTGTTTGGTCAAATTACAAGGACCATTGGTGAAATTTATCCAAATCTTAGCCGATCTCATGCCTTTTTCATGATTTTTTATGTAATATTATAAAAATTGAGAGAAACAATTATAAAAATGTGTAAATATATCAGTATACTTATAGTCTTATACGCAATTTAAAACTCTAGCCGTCTCTCTCTCTGTCTCTCTATTTCTCTAAGTTCTCTCTGCGATCGATCTTACCTCAGAGATCCGATGACCTCCGACGAAGTCCGAAAACCTCCGACGAGGCCTATTCAACTTCACACAGGTTCAATTTTTAACTTTTATTACTATTTTTTTGTTAATTTGTTGTTGAAATACCTTATTTTAAATATGTACTCTTGTTCTTTATCGTCGAGGCCGTGATCGGAATCGCCATTGGAATTTCTTTGAGAAAGATTGTCTATTTATGTGCGTATCTGTTAGCTATTTGATCATTTAGAAGTAAGTCTCTTATATCGACATTGTGATGAGGGACAATTCTTGAAACAAAATGATGTTAAAGGAAACAAATAGCCTTTTTGTGGCACTATTTTTTCATTCTTGTGGGTTTGCATCTGTTTTACGGCCCCGACATTCGGACTAGGGCAATCCAAATGTCGGGGCCGACCCTGAGTGGCGGGGCCGATTTTGTGCACAGCTATCCCTTTAGCATGAGGGAAGGAGTCCCGACCGTGATCTCTCACGGTCTCTGGCTCAACATCCCGACTACGACGCACCCACTCAGCTCGTCAAGCCCCTTGAGCGCAACACTAGCTTACTTCCATACGTATTTGTATTCGTATTTGTATTCGTATTTCTTTTTATTATGAATTTGTAGAGCATAGTTGTCAAATTTGCTTTGTGCGCCTGGGCGATGGATGTGAATTGCGGTGAAGCAATCACCCAAAAAAAATGATAAATTTTTTGGGGAAAAAATAAAGTATAAATTTATACTAAAATTGATTAAGTAATTAATAAATATTTTTAAATAACTTAAATACTAATCCGTGCACAACACCGGGCCAATGCTTATGGTACTATAAGACTGTGTTTGGATTAGAAAAAGAAATGAATCTATTTTTTAACTTTTCATTTACTTTTATTTTGTGCTTATCAAATTCTTAATCCAAACACAGTCTTAAGAGTTTTAGTTTTTTTAAAAAACAAAATTGCATTAACAATAGATCAAGCAGGTATGTGGACGCTGTGATGACAATCTCCAAGGGCACCCTCTTCCCAATGTATGGTGTGAACCTTGCTTTCAACAGGGACTTAATTAGGCCTGCCATGTATTTTGGGCTCACGGGCGATGGCCAGCCCGTTGGCAGATACGACGATATGTGGACCGGTTGGTGTGCCAAGGTCATTTATGGAATTTACTATTTATTTTCATATAAAAGCATATAAAGTTCTAACAAATCTGAAAAAAATCTTGGTAAAATTTGTAAATTTTATTGGGGATAAGGGATGTGAATGGCTATCGGCATGCCAAAAACATCAAAATTATATCTATATGACCAGTGGTAAAATCTTTAAATTGGGCTGCCCTACATATGGCACAGCAAGGCAAGCAACCCCTTTGTGAACTTGAAGGAGGAGTGCACAACTGTGGAGAAATGCTACCCTCCAGCTCCTCTCCAACCTGGTCAAGGAGAAGCTAAGCCCTCTTGATCCTTAGTTCCAAAAGCTTGGGGATGCCATGGTTAATTACCTGGATTGAAGCTTGGGAGGAACTCAACCCATCCTCAGCGGCGACGAAGAAAACAGAAGTTGTCAAAGAGATTAGTGTCAAGAAAGATGGTCCTCCTCCCAAAACTAAGTATACATTAGACGGTTCTTGGCAATAATGTCACAGATCTCGAAAATAATTTACATTTAAGTGTCCAAAATGCAGTTTAACAGAACCGCTTTAATGTCAATGGAGTTTGGGCCCCATTCAGAGCATGACAAATTATTCTAGGTTGGCACTTTTCTAGAAAAATTTCTGGGTCTATAATTGTTTTCCTAATTTTGAACTTGGATATGGTTCTACAGTGTACGAGTTTCCTATTATCTTTGGTGCTGGTTAAAGCCTGTCTCCAATGGAAGGAAAAAAATATTGTTGTTGGAACCTTTGTTTTTCCCCTCCCACTAACAATCAAATTCGTGATTTCTAGAGTGAAGAATTAGATCGAATAATTAAACTAATGAACATGCAACTATCAAAAGTACATATAAAACAAATCACGATCAAGTTCCAATGAAACTATGTTAACTCAGCATGTGATTGGTTGAAACAGATGATCTACTGCTTTAAATGAGACTTGCACTTCTATTTTGACCAATCTCAAGGAGCGTTAATGTTCTCCTATATCATATTCATTCAATCTGGTAGGTAAACATAATTGAACACGATCAAATTGATAGAGAAAATTAAAGAATCAACTTAAAAGACTGAAATGAGAGAGAGCGATGATGTTGGGAGTAGCCCTACCTCACTTCATCCTCAAATCCTCCATTTAACACATAATGAGATCCATAATACTGACCTCACTTCACTCTGTATAAAAAAAATCAAAACAACCACTGCGCATATTTTAATTGTTGGTCACTGGATAAGTTCCTAACCCTCTCCATATCTGAATTCACACTACATCCTTATATATGTACTCAATACTTAATAGGTATATTTAATCCAAACCGGCAAATCCATACCCAATATGGTATATTTGAATGGGGTAACGGGTAAATTCAGGTAAACCCAATAAATAATTGTACATCTTTTTACTAAGGAAAATATAATTTTGTTTATCTTTTTACTAAAGAAATTGGATAGTATTAAGAAAAAAATAAAACACATGGCATGAATATACAAAATTATTGAACATTAAAATACTATACAAAAAAAAAAAAAAGAAAACCCTAATTTTATTTAAATATGTATTTTTATATAGTGTTCATATTGTAAATATATAGTAAATCATTAGGGCATGATATATATGTAAATAACTTCGAGTTCGGGCGGGTATGGGCATTCAAGTTCCGAGGCAGCGGTACCATATCCATGTTGTACCCAAACAGACGTTACACCGATTCTACCAAATTAAACCCGTTTGGAAAGAGTGGAAAACAGTGTAAAAATCTGCCTCGATTCGACGGCCCACCGAATTCAAGCGAAATTGCAATCCCTACTCATATATAGGGGAGGAGAGGAAAGCTCAAGGATCTTTAGACCTATGAAATTCATGCCTCTTCACTGAAAACATTCAGTGGCTTGTCATTTGCCAGATTTTTGGTGACCTTGATAGTTGTAGATGCAACAATTAAGCAATATACTTCATATATGACAAAAGAAAATAAGAGCAAAAAACAAAATCCACAAAAATGAAAAACAGAAAGAAAGTAATATAGAATATGCATAAGATGATGATACTGCTTAATGATGTTCAAAATCAAATTTGTTTTCAAGTCACTTAAGGGCAGGAGTGGAGCCAGAAATTTGGTATAGTAACGGTGAAACCCTAATTGGCATTAATTCAAGGGCATGTTTAGCTAATTTTTATCCCAAACACACTCCTCCCCTTAGAAATATTGGTTGTTCCATATTTATGTCCCCCAAAAAAAGAAGAAGAAGTTAAGTGGGGTTCGAGGACTAGCTATCGCACAAAAGTTCCGGACATGATATTGGCACGGCTCAATCAAATTAAAGGACTCAATCATAATTGGGAGATTTGATTTGATTGAGCCACACCAACATCAAGACCACCAAGCAAATTGCAACATAAAAATGATGAAAATAAACAAATAAAATCACTTCACCTCTAAAGAATTGTTCGTGAACAATCGATCGATGATGAGAAGCAGACTAGAGAGAAGATGGGTATTTAGAGAAGAGAAAGAAGAAGAAAGTGGACAAATAGATAGGGCATAGATAGCTAGAAAAAAATGGTTGAGATGTCCAAATCTTTGATTCATTTAGAAAAGTGACTACTTATAAAATCTTTCTTTTAAATTAGGTCTACCTTGACAACGGTAGTGGTTGGTGACAATAACAAAATGTTCACAAGGTCACTTTCGTCTATAGTATTTTTCCATTTTAAACTTGTCAAACAAATGCCTGTTATAGTTAGCTACTTGTTGACCTAATTTGTTCTCATCGTCATCATCTTTTGTCACCAATGTTTTGGAAATCTAACAAAATAAATCTTTAAAAAAAAAAAAGAAAAAATTTATACGAAAACTAAAAAAATTCGGATATAAAATTTATAAGATATATGCATTATCGACGTATACAAACAGATTAATATAAACGCACACACAAATTCATTTTATTTGTTGTAATTCAACAAATGTCTTTTATTCAAAGTTTCTCATTATATATATATATATATATATATATATATATATATATATATATATACATTTGGTTATTGAGCCTTTTGCTTTAATCTTGGTTGGTTCAAAAATATTAAAATTAGAAAAAAAAAATATTAGACAAAATGAAAAAATTAGAGAGAGTTCAAAGAAAATGAAGTGCTTGAAGTGGCAAACCAATGAAGCTACCCTAGTGCCCCCACATCACCCCTAGTGGGGGTTATGATAATAATAAAAAATATTATTGGTAGGTAAATAATAACACCATTAATTATATAATTAAGCCACCACTTACCTATATTGAAGGATCATGCTCCTAATTTTCATGCTAATTGAGTAATTAAAACAGTTCTATTTTTTGGTCAAATGAATACCAAAACCCCACCTCCCCCTTCCATTATTGGCAACATGGTCATATATCATACACAAAAAATGGCTGTCATAAAAATGATAATTCAGTTTTTGCATGGACCAGACCCCACAACTTAGGTGAAAACAAATATCAAATATTTGAATTATTTTACAATGATGTACAAACATAAGATTTATTCGAAATTTTTGTACAGAAACAGAATGATGCGTCAGAATATGAGGTTTCGATCAATTTCTAACAAAATACCTATCCAAATAACTTTTATTTACCAAAATACTATTATCACGTCGTTTTGTGTATAAATTTTCTAGAATATCATCTTTCTTTTACAATTGTTAGATTTTCTATTTGAGGAAACTTCTTCTGATCAATGATTGGGTTCTTTCACACTAGAAAAGACACAAAGAAAACAAAAGATTCCCCAAACTCTTACCCAATCTAAAGTCCAAGTTGTTCCATTATTTACTGGCTTAGAGCTAATTATAAGTTGGAAGAATTTGTATATAATTTGTTAAAAAATAAACTAAGACTCCAGAAATTAAGTGAGATGTAGATGCTGGAATATCTAGTCCCGCTTCAGTATGGCTAGCAATGGCACAATATTTACTAATTTCTTTAGTTAGAAGTTGATGTTGGGGTCTTGTTGGATTCAATTACAAATAGCTTGTAATGTATTAATAAGGGTGTATTGCGAACTTTTCAATTATTATCGGTTGGCAAAGAACTTTGCAAAACATAACCAATGAGATAGCCTACCCTAGTTGGTCAGAACGTTAGAAGGTTTGATTCTCTCTCTGCGTGCTTCATGTTTGTGACACCAATTTCATTTTATTTTTTAAATTATAATATTTGTACAATTATACAGATGCGTATATGAATTCTCTATTACAAGAGAGAACATAAAGGGAGAAAGAAGGAGAAAATTGTGTATATTTCAACATGCATAAGAACATAGACAAAGGTTACTATATATATATATATAGTGGGAGTGACCCGTGCAATGCACGGGCGAGTTTTCAAAATAAGCAATTCATTAACCAAGAACCTAATCTAATAGAGCAATTCTTAAGCAATTTGTCAAACGGCTAGGGTTGCTCAGAAGTACAATTCTTAGGTAAACTTCAGATTTTATTAAAGGTATCTGAGAATCTCAAGAATCTTGACACAAATAAAGAACCCACTTAATAAATAAAAAAACTAATCAATCATCCGCTCGGTTACTCAGAAAACTAAACCAGAAGAAATTAAAAAGCCATGTGCAAATTTGTTTTCTTCCGTCAAAGACTGCATAATAAGGGCCAATTTAGGGGCAGAATCAGAAAAAAAATGATAAACGTAAAAAAAAATAATTAGGGGCAAAATCGAAAAAAAAATGGTTAGTGGCAAAATAAAAAAATGATCTTAAAAAAATGGTTAGTGGCAAAATCAAAAAAAAAAATGGTTAGGGCAAAATCGGAAAAAAAATGATCGGAAAGAAAAGATGGTTAGGAGTCAAAATCGAAAAAAAATAGTGGTATATGAGTTATATATATAGGGGCAAAATAGAAAAAAAATATAGTGGCAAAATCAGAAAAAAAATGGTTAGGGGTAAAATCGAAAAAGAAAAATAGTTCTAGAAATTTTGATCCCGCTGGATATAAATTTTGATAATTTTGACATTTTTGAACTTAAGTTAAAAATGGAGTAGGAGCAAAATAGGACAAAAAAATAGTGGTCACTGAGTTCACTAACATTTATATCATATTTACGTTCAGCAAAAGTAGGGGCAAAATCGAAAAAAAAATTGATAAAGCAAAAGTAAAATTAAAAATAATCGAAACTTCAGGGTTGAAAATATAATTTACAGCAACTGGAGGGACCAATATGTAATTATCAATACCGATAGGACCAATATGTACTTAAAAGAAACTCTACGACCAAACTGTTATGACCAGAAACTCCAGGGACTGTTCACGGACCAAACTTCCAGAATTAGAAAGTTCTGGGACCAAATTAAAAATAATCAAAACTTCAGGATTAAAAATATAATTTACAGCAACTTTAGGAACCAATCTATAATTATCAGTAACTTTGGGAGACCAATCTGTACTTAACAAAAATTATAAGGACCAAATTATAATTATTAGAAATTCTATGGACTGAAATTGTAATTTATCAAAAAAAAATTGGAGTAGGGACAAAATGAAAAAGAAAGTTGATGGTCTATAGTTACTGTATGCCCATGCTATGCACGGGTGAGTAATTCGATCAACTAATAGGGTTAAAAACGTCCGACGTTCAGCAAGAGACAAAATGGACACAAAAAAATGGTGAAAAAAAATATTGTTCCCCCCCAAAAAATTAAAAAAATAGTTAAAGGCAAAATCAGAAATAAAGTTGGTGGTTAGGTGAACACTGTTCACTCACATTTATTAGTACCCGTGTTATGCATGGGCGA
>BRYF01000023.1:28527137-28529637 GCA_030159135.1 Actinidia polygama | reverse complement strand
TGGTCACTTAGATTAATCGGTCAAATGAACTGAATATCGAATTATAAAACAAATGAAGGAAAATTATGTGCAGAGATATTTGCAAATAAAATAGATAGAGATATTTATGTTTTGTTGAATTCAAATCTTGTTGTGTGTGAGGCCATGTATACTTGTTTTTGGACTGTTGCGACTGTTTTCACTTTCCAAATTTCAATTTCAACTATAACATAAGATTTGTTTTGCTCAATTAATCCGGAGACTCTCATACATTGTGACTTTTTGCGCAAGTCAGAAATGAGGTAATTTACGTCCGGATTGGACTATTATTTATTGAGCTATTTTAATTTTTAAGATTTTTAATTTCTAGATTTTAATAATATAATTCATAAAAGATTTCAATATTGTAAAAATTCATATTGATCTGATACAACACAATATCCGTTCAGTATAATTTTATAATTTAATATTTAAGTCTGACACATAAAATTATAATTATTTATCTTGATATAAAATGATATTGATCGACTATTAATCTCCAGATTAATATGAGTGACTAATAAGATTTACAATATAAATGCTATAAATTATTAAAATAAATCCCATATAGAACAAAAAATCACCATACAATTCAAGATTAGACTGCCGGCAGCCTCGTTCTTGTGTATTAGCCTTTTCTTAACTTGCCGTGAGTCACGGGAAAGTCAAGAAAATAGAGGTCAAAAATGGCGCAAAATATCGCTTTTTTTTCCTTCCGTTTTTACCCTTTTTAATTTTTATGTCACCCGTTTAATAAATACTCCGTAATAAATGTTAGTGTTTCTTTCTATTTTATTAAGAATAATTAACTTTCACTGATAATGATACAAGCCAATACAAAAATGTGAGATCTTAGAGTTTGATAGGGTAATGCTATGGGTACACCCAACTTGCACCCTAAATGCACACCTGATGAGGTGGAGTATTTGAATTGGTTTGGTGTGGGGTCCACCCAATCCTTTCAGCCAATTCAAATGCTTCACCTCATCATGTATGTATTTGTAGTACAAGTTAGGATTACCCATAGCATTTCCCATTTACAAATAGTCCAGGCTTGTAAAAAAAGAAAAAATGTACATTCCAACCATTTTAAAAACTTTTCTTTTGATGATTCAAACAGTATATCGATAACTTTAATACTATAAAAAGAACGTTGATCGGATGTAGATCAATAGTCGATCAATATCAATTTATATCAAGATAGTGAATTGTGCTCGATCAACGTGATTTTTGACAATATTGATCTTTACGACGAAGTCTACAATATGTACGTTTTTATCATCAGTGTCTAAACAAGATCCAAAATACTTATACTGCACGAGTATAGACTATTTTTAGAATGCAGACAAGCCGGGTCCTTTACAAAATTTCACATATGCTTTAGTAAGGCCCAATTGAGCCTATTTTTTATTTTTTAACTACTTTTTTTTTATATTTAATTTTTTTGTACTATCAAAAATTTATACTTTACTAGGTCATCTTGTTCAGAGGAATATAAATTTTTTTTAAATTTATTAAAATTTTAAAAAATCAACTAAATACAAAAATACTAACTTATCTTCCAAGTAAAAATGACTTTATTTTCAATGAATATTTTATCGATTACATAAAAAATTCTATCTTACAAGACCATTTTAGTCAAAGTCTTATCATCAAAAGTAGTCGAAAAAATATAAAATTATGATCAAATGATATAAAAAGTTTAATAATAATAAATAAATAAATATTAATTTCTGCACTCCTCAAATTAGTTTCTACACTCCAAAATAAGAGTACAGAAATCAAGTTGAGGAGTGTAAAAATCAATTTCCTAAAAAAAAATCAAAATAAAACTAGCATAAGAGTTTATTATTATATATGGAACAATGAAAGATTCGTTTCCTTCTCATTATTTTTTTATTGTACTAACTAATAAAAAAAAGAAAAAGAAAATTATATATTTCCTTTAAAGGTTCTCTCAAACTTACTTTATCATCTTTTTCGTAGATTCCCAAAAAAAGTAACCGATAAGGTCAGGCCCCGTTTGACCCGTGGCTTTGTTTTCCTTTCCTTAATACGACAGCTAAATTAATTAACTAATTATCACAAGAACAGATAACTACCAACGTTAGGAAACGTAAAAACAAAGTTCACGGTGATTCTATTTGAACCCAAAAAAAAATTCTATAGCCCATTTTGTAATTTTAATAAATTTCACTGATTTCTTGAGGTTTTGACAATTATAGTTATTCCCTTATAGTTTTTAAAATAACACTGATATTTGTTACGTTTAAAACTATTATCAAGATGGTCTATTAGAACTATTTTTTTGACAAAACTAACAAGATTATCTTTAAAATTAAGAATTCTATTTTTTAATACACCAAGTAAAATGAAAAAATATTCACTTTTTTTTCTTAAAATATCATTTGTTTGTAAACTACTCAATTTTAATTTTTTTATCATAAGTATTTTTTTTTAAATACTCCTAATCAAAGAGTAT
>BRYF01000023.1:28182137-28187137 GCA_030159135.1 Actinidia polygama | reverse complement strand
TAAGCTAAGAAATTGTTATAAAATTAAGGGGAAGATTAAAATGCACATAAAGATCGGGAGTCAGACCCATACTTCAACCCGTATTTCTCTTTGATGGCTTCGATAAACTCATTGAGATCAATGCAAGAACTGTCTGAGCCTGAGGCCTTAAACTTGCTGTTTTCTTTGATGTCTACTAGTCTGGTTGCAAACCTATAGATCAATAATCATCAGCACATGAATTCAAATGACTGCAGGAAATTTAAGGATGTGTGTGGCTCGTGCATTTGTGGAGGGATTTAACTTTTTTACTTCGTCTTCTTCTTTTCTTTTCTTTGTGATTTCCTTTCCCTTCATAAATCCCTCTACAGATCCATCATCCAAACATAGCCCAAGAAGTATGACAATATAAAAGAGAACTTACTGAGTTCCTTCAATAAGGGGTTGGTCGGACTTGTGGAATTCATTTACTGTCTGTTGCCATCCATCATCAATAATCAAAAACTTTGGCAAACAACCGCCGTCTTGAAAACTGTAAAAAAAAAAAAATACCCAACTTTTGATTAACTGAAACTAGACTCTTAGGCACACAAAATACATGTGCCAACAATGAAAAAAATTAAAACATGGAGTAATAGCTTTTGATGTGCCAGAGAAAAAAAAAAGAGCATAGAAGTGGAGGTGTATAATTGTTGGGATAATCGATAAGTGGGTTTTTCACCAAATCGTGAGATGGGTATTAGCATTATAACAATTTTATCCTTTTGGTAAGTTTATAGAGTTTTGGGAAACTGTTATTAGTTGACACTGAGGTAATTTAGGAAACCATAAAAAACATGACGGAGCTTCAAAAAGGATTATAGATGTGTAAAGATTTTTTTTGTACCTTTGAAGGCCCTCTTTGATTCCTTTCGGATCAACTTCAGTGTAGAACGCGTCCCAAGTGCACCATCCAAACCAATCTAAATGTGCAGGGATCTGTGAATTAAGGCATTATACATTCATTGAATTATATGTTCAAACTGATCATCCAAAAATTTTAAAGATCTCACTTGTTTTCATATTACCTTCTTGGTCTCAATATGACTAAAAGTACCCTTGTGCTTCTCCAATATCCTATGCAAACACATAGTTGATGAAACAATAAGAACTATACATCTGTTTTCAAGCCATCAATTCTTAAACAGATTGAGCAATGAAAAACAATTTATTTAGTTGTTAAACAAACATACTTTACAGAATTCTTGATGAGCTCAAACGGGTTGTCCCCCGAATTCACAAACACCGATTCAAACGCTTGGGAAGTTTGAACATTGGGATCACCTAATCAAGCAATATAGCAACAATTAGAATGCGGAAAACAAAATTAAGATCCAACTATGCCTTGATTTTAACTCAAAAAGTAAAGCAAACTAACCGCTTTCAATGCATAATTGGAGCTCATTTGAGGATGTCCCTTGGAGACTAGTCCTAAACGGTCCATCCAAAGTAGGCAATAACAAAATGTAGAACGTGTTTCCAATGTTTGTCTCAGAAGTAGTCTCATCACCGGGGACAGACTCTTCTTTCACTTCCAACAGAAGCATTTGAGTTTCCATCGGAATTTCGCTGCCTGATTTTCCAACACGTGGTATCATCCACCATATTTTCACTATGAAGAGACACAAGAATTTGTATTCCCTGCAAAGGCCACCGGAAACTTAGCTTAGCGCGGGGTATCTTATGATGAAAATCAGTGCAGAAATTGGTTATTTTACCACACAATCATTTTCTTGAAAACAAATAGAAAAAAAAATGTTTCAAAATCTTGTAGATAACATGAAAGAATGTCATGATACTAGTAGATACTTACTCAAGAATTCCAAGACTAACAACATGGTGAGAACTTTGACTAGTTGAAGTTGCTCCGAGGAATGCTGATCCACCACTTGCTGGAGAAATGACAACATTCGCGGGAACTCCGTTCAAAACCACTCTGCCTCTCACCATGAGGCAGCCATCTTTGACAATTGGTGTGGCGGTGATTGTCATCTCCGCCTACGGTTTCTTAGACCTCCTCCGGTAACATCCAAGATATTTAGATATCAAAATGAGATAAATAAGGTTGTAAATCAAAACTTTATATGAATTACTAAACCAAGCAAGGGCTTATTTATAGCAGCTGAAATGGTGGAAAAGCAAGATGTAGGTACCTAACCAATTTAAGCAAACTCCACATGGTTTTTTTTTCCAATATCTAGACAAGGAGTATGAATGGGGGATGAGGAACTTAAGTTACAAATTTAATATTTGCTATATGTATCGATTGTTACGTATTAGGATTTGAACCCTTCGATAATGATAATTTAAAAGATATCAATTGATACTTTCCGATCTCGATTAATACAAGACTGTATAACTAATACTGATACAATTATCAATACCGTAATTTAAAACTCTGATCAAAAAATATCCAAACTACTATCAAGCCACGAGAAAAAGTTAAGAGCTAGGACTAAGGCACAACAAGAAGCCAATTTAGGTGCTAGACAACTTTAGTTGGAGCAATCATGATCCACATGATCCAGATTGTGATGTGGGACCTAGCTGAGTAGAATTGAATAGGATGTTTGTTCGTTATCTTATTGTCTTCTCTTACTAGGCTATATCTAAAAATCAACCGTAGGTAGCAGCCTTAGCTTCACATTTGAGAGGTGAGTTTGATTCATGTGCTTGACCCCGTGTTACAATTTGTACCTAAATAACATTTGTCGTCACATCAATGTAATGAAATGCATTTAGATTGTGTTTGGATGAGGGATCTGCGGAGAAATTTATTAATAGAAATGGTAAGATAAACAAAATTATAAAGGAATTATTTTTCTTAATAAACATCTCTATAAATCCATGTTCCAAACAATGCCCTTATTACGATAATTAATTGCCTGAATAGCTCCCATTAGGCTGTATTTAGATCAAGGATTTGGTGAGAAAAAATGAAAAAGACAGAACAAATTAGAGAACTCAACACTTCATAACCGTTAATTTCTTTAATTTTTTTTTATCGTTCACCAAATTCTTAATCCAAACACAATTTAAGGAAACAGTTTCTCTTGGGCATGCTGATGGAGATGGGATCTTATTGGTGGGGGCATTTTCCCAGAAGAATCACATGGCCAATCAATTCTATCCTAAGAAAAAAACAAAATGAAACATGCAAGATTGAGGCTTTATTCTGACTCACACCATGTTATATCAATAATAACCAAGGGCTCCAATTATATAATAGAAATCACATTCATAATTAAGTACATGGCATGTGGATCTAAAGTCTCTCACATACTAGGGAATTGTTCTTGTTTGTCTTGCCCTTTGGGAGGAGGAATCTTATTCAAGGAAGGTTATTTGGTTGTTGTTTTTAAAATTAAATTTTTAGGATACATTTTTGGAAATATTTTCCGAAAACTAAAAGCACTCGTCATTATGATAGCCTGTTCGTTTATCAGGGAAAATATATTTCGGGAATTTGAAAATATCTTTCTTTTCTTCTCATTTTCTTTTATTCCCAACAATCCAACATCCAAATCAAAGAAGGAAATTAGAAGAAGGTAATGAAATGAAAAGGTTTAAAAATTTATTTTTTAAGTTTATCTTCTTCTTTTTTTTCTCTTCCATAGTAAAAACTTCAACAATCTCATGATTCAATATTAGGTAGGTTAGCTATTTAGCATTCTATATTTTCATTTTTTTTCCTTTTTGTTTTGATAATTAAAGGCATTTAAATCCTATATCTACGTTGTACTAGAATCAGTGTTACTTGCTATACATAACCACTTACCTTATAAACTAGTTGAACAATCAATTAAATAAGAGTAAAGTTATTTTTACGTATACTCGGAAAAACAAAAAATTCACATAGAATGTGTGGGACTCGCACAACGACTTCACGTCTGTTGTACTAAAACAACTAAAAATTTCAAAAAAAGTTATGCCAAACTGGACCGAGAGTTTTGTTTTTCTTTTATTTCAATTTCTTCCTCCCCACCAATCCAAAAACAAGATCCACACACCCCAAGTTGCTTGCTCAACTCTATTTCATCAGATGACAAGTAAAACAACCCCCCCCCCACCCCCCCACCCACCCACCCACCCCCAAAAAAAAGATGCTCTATACCTTTGCAGAACAACTGTTAAACATCTAAAGCTTACAACATGAATTACACATCAAAAGGTGTTACTACCACTTGGTATCTATCTATCTATCTATCTATCCATTTCCTTTACTATTTCTTAGAACATGAAGCACGTTACTCTGGTTATTTACATGTTCCTTTGAGAAAGTTTCCAAATCCCTTCAGCTCAAACTTTTAATAAACAATTTCCAACTCTCTAAAATTGCACGCACCACCCAGTTTAACCGTCAGCAGTCCATCATCGGCGTTGTACACGAATTCATTCTTTCATCTCCACCATGCAGTATCTTTATTTTGCATCCTGACGGTTCCATCGTACAACTAAGAGCTTCGATCGATTGTTCCTCCGGAGTTGTTCATGTCAAGCAAACCAAGTGAAGGCTTTGATTAAAGACCGGTTCATGTGAAAATGGAGGGCTCAAGGTCAAGGACGATACAAAGATAATTCAAAATAGAGAAACAAATTAACCTCTTTATTTTGGTATCTTTTAATCTTTTCTCTGTCGTACTTGTTTTTCTTCCTAAATCATTTCACAAATTCATAATCCAAACACAGTCTGAGGAATGACAGGCGACATATTTACTCACCCTAACTGGGGCAATGGTAAATATTTCACACGGTACAGAAGCCAAGGACACATTATTAACTCCTGAGGAAATATAGAAAGGTTGGAATCTTATTCGTGCATGAAAAAAATTAAAAATTTTTAATTCCTCTTTTCAAAAAGGAATTTAAAATTATAAATTTTTTTATCAAATTTAAAAAAAAAATCATTAAAAAAATTATTCGATAAATTAGTTAATTTTTTGCCTTTGGAGAAGCACTTAACAAAATAAAAAAAAATGCAG
>BRYF01000023.1:28154637-28157137 GCA_030159135.1 Actinidia polygama | reverse complement strand
CTGGGCATAAAGCGCAGTCGTTTCGGGCGAACGTTGGGTACACGAGTTAACACTCGGAGGTATCGCGTTCGATTCCTGCTGACTGCATCGCATATCCGCGTTTACATCTTGAGGTGTGAAGGGCTAGCTGCTTAGAATACAGAGATTAATCTGGGTGAGGCCAAAAGACATGTCTAGGATACTCTGTGTCTAATATAAAAAAAACAAAAACACATTCTAGGACCACGAATCTCTCGTGAAGTGCGAGCACACACAAAGAAAATGTCAGTTGTTTGGGGCATTAATACCTTGGTATTATGTCGCGATCGGTGGGGAAGGGTTCGTTCTATGCATTTAAGTGTGTTTCATTAAGTGCTAGTACCTATTATATATGTCATCTCATTAAGACATTTTAAATTTAAATTAACGCATAAAAAATAAAACTACGCGTATTTATATTTTGTTGGTTCGTTTGAAATTTATATCCTTCCTATATATATATATATATATATATATATATGAAGAATAATGATTGATACACACTCAAAAGTGAGTGTATCTTGTACACACCCATTTTTTTCTTTCATAAATAAGTGAGACCCGCCCTAATTAGGGTTTTAAAAAAAATGTAAAAATCCTAATTAGGGCAGGTCCCACTTATTTTATGAGAAGGTAAAAATGAGTGTGTTTTATACACACCCAAAATTGAGTGTGTACCTATCACTATTGATATATAAACTAGTGTTAGGCAACGTTGCACTTGCACATGCTACCTATTTGTATAAGTGGAATTCCAATACACTTATTTATTTTTCTTAGGTTGGTTTGAGATTTAGATATATGAACTAGCAAGGGCGGAGGTAGGTTAGGGTAATTGATCCCATTGTTTTTTTTTTATTTTTAGTACACAAAAAAATTATACTTTCACACCAATAAAAAAAATACACTACTTTGACTCTATTGAGAAAAAAAATTACACTCTTATCCTATAATTTTATGATTTTAACCCAACTGAACTTCTCTTCTCACTCCACCCATGTGAACTAGTGTGCAAAGGTTGAGCATTTAGACCCCTTTTTTCTTCTTCATTTAATTTATAAGTAAAAAATTAATTGTAAAAATACTTAATTAATGAAATTTAAGTCAATTCAATTAAAAATGCTTTGTTGGGTGGGGTGGGGTGGGGTGGGGTGGGGGATTAAGTTTGACAATGACAATGTGGTTTGCGCCACTGGTGATGAAATTCTGAGTGTGACAGCTAAGTTGGGTCGGCTCAACTTATTATTTGTTGGGTCAAATTTGATGGGTTTGGACGGATTAAGTGTGGCTGGGCTGAATTTATGAGTCTTTAAATATTTTTTTAAAATATATTTTATTTTAAATAAAAAAAAAAAAAATCAAAAATAAATAAATTAATGCGTAATTATATGAAATCATCTATAGATATTGATTTTTTACATATAAAATTAAGGATGCACACGGGTCAGGTTGAGTCGACTCTGGGTCAGACCCAAAATTGATCCGTTATTGATTGGGTCTTAATTTTTAGACCCAGAACTGACTCGATCGTCCCGAAGAACTGAATAGAACTGCTCAGGTCCGGTTCCTCGATTATCGAGTCGAATATTCAATTTTTTATAAAATTTTTTACTTATTTATATATAATAGATAATAATCAAGTGTGGTGAGTGCACTGTATGCTTATACGATCGGTTATAGGCTTTGGTTCTTAGATCGGTTCTGGTTGAGTCAATTCTGGGTAAAAAATCTTAGGAACCCGAAAATTGAACCGAACCGCTCGTGTCTATAATTTTTAGACCTGAAAACGATCATTGGGCATGAGAGAACAGATCAAAATCGACCCAATGAGGTCGTGTCGGGTCAGGTCCGACGGGTATTTTGTGCACCCCTATATAAAATATTATAAAAAATCAATACCTTAGAGGTGGGTCACGAGCTGAGCCTTCGAACTGGGTCACGAATTGTGCCTTCGGTCAGCCCACGTGTTTTAAAATTAAACCCAGGCCCAACCCATACTATCATGAGCTTCGACCGAACGTGGACTCTTTAAGTTATGAGCCGGGCTAAAGCCCGTTGGGCCGAGATGAACTATGGGTCACGAACTTTTTGATGACTCTTAGTGACAACCCTCGTGAGTTTGAAGTGTGCTAATACACAGATAATAGTCTTTGGCCCATTGTTTGGAAGTGATATCAGCTTTTTGAGTAACTTTTTTACATTTATAAGTAGAAGGTTAGAAATAATTATTTTTGTTGTTCTTGTTTTTTTAATTTATTTTTAGCTAAAGTAAAAGCAAAAAAAAATAAATTTTTTGATAGCAAGCTTAAAAAAAAAACTTGACTTTTAAGCATTACCAAACAGAGCCTTAATATGTAATTGTATTTTAAAGGATATATTTGTCTTTTGAATGGATGTTAAGGGCTTACTTGTCTAGACATATTATGAAGGGCAAAATAAAAATTATAAATATTTTAATCTAATTTGAGAAAAGAGTTCCCAA
>BRYF01000023.1:28064637-28067137 GCA_030159135.1 Actinidia polygama | reverse complement strand
TGACGAAGGAATCTAAAGACGTACCCCAGGAGCCCACCCTATTCGAATAATAATCAAGACCACGGTAAGGAACCGTGGGTCTCATACCAGCTGTTCACCTATTGGCTGTAGTAATAGCGTGATACTTTCTAAAATGAATAGAATGATGCCACGTAAGAGAAGTATTAATTCTACTAAGAGATTCGTTGCGCCTGATTGTACCTGACATAGGAAATTTCGCAGAGGAGGTAAATGATAATGTGAACCGAGGAGCATTTATGTCGTGAACTTACACCGTTGGATTATTGACCGATTTCGGAAAGAGGATCTACAATTCTACACTGTGTTTAGTAGTAGTAAAATATTTTACATCAAATAAATTTTTCTGGGTATCCACAAAATATGCTTCAAAAATCAAATTTCAAAAAAAATTGAAGATTTCATGTGAGAGCCGAGTCCCACATCGTGGGACGGGTTGTTATTATGTAATATATAAATGAATGTCACATAAATATATGGTAACTTTAAGCGTCTGCTTTTGAACTGTGACGGTGGCTCATTTGCGAGTTTTTTTAGCCTGCGAGTAAAGGAGCAACGATAACATTGTTGCCTGCTTGAGTAGTGGAGAGTGGGAGTGGGACGGTTTGTTATTGTATAGCATATAATTGATAACTTATACCTTGTGAATAATATATATATATATATATATATATAACATGTGTATGTATATATTACAATTTTAATTTATACTCTAAATGGCCTAAAAGCTGAATATTCCTATGTTTGTGACTTATTCAAACCTATTGACACATAAAAAGTCAACTAAAATTTTGCCTTGAGCCCCTAACATCTAGCAAACTCTTGCAGAGTCCAAACACAGCCTAACTCCAAGAAGTCTTCTCTTGGAGATGCTAAACAAACTATTCTATTTCTTGATATTTCCAGAATCCAAACACGACCTTACTCGAATAGATCTTCTCTTTTTGTAGGTTCAATAAAACAAGAATTTGTTGAGTGTATTTTTTTTTGGAAGATTCACATAACAATGGACAAAAATAATTTTGAGATTCTCTGTCTTCTTGGAAAGGAAAGGGAGAAGGAAGGAGCACTCAAGTTCTATAATGTAATTCTTCTTTGGGCTTTGCAGGAGAAGGGCCAGCCATGAGTTTTATGGTACTTTAAGCGAATATTAGTATTGATTTATTTTTAAACACGATTACAAGCTAAAAAATTTGTAAAAAAAAAAATAAGGGTTAATTTCCATTTTACCATTTCGAGTTTGACTCAAATTTTACTTTGGGCCATATAATTTCACCTTTCAATCCAAAAATCCAACATCGTCGGACACAATGTTAACATTGCAGCTCAGCTAAAACTGTAAGATTTACTCTATCCAAATTAGAACTATAAGAACTAAATTTGTATTAACAATTTTGTTAGTACTTCTTTAATGTACATATTTGGCAGAGTTTTTTAGCTATAGTTTCTGTTGTTTTTTTATCTTGAATATTGTACCAAAGTATTTGGCAAAGTTTTTGATTGAGAACCAAAAATAACTTGTAAAAACTGAAAAATAACTAAACTTAGAAACTTCATTTTAAAACTTTTCAACTTCAGCTTTTAAATAAGCAATTTTAACATAAGTTGAGTTATACCCAACACCTTCAACAACGAACCGCTTAAAATAAAAACCATGTTGAAAGGATCGATTTTAGAGGTGGGTAATGTAAACAAAATCGAACTCACGCCTCCGCCATGTCCGTGGGGATGCTGGAAGCGTTCACTCTATCCCTAGCTTTCCTTGCCTGCAAAAAATATAAAAAATATATATATAAAAATAATAAATTAAGTCAAGAAGGCCCAAATCTTGGGTTATGTTTGGATCATGAATTACTGAAGAAGCTATGATTCAAACATTTGATTTTTTTCTCGACAAATTTATTATCCAAACATAGTTAATAGGGAAGATCTTGATTTACTTGAAGCTCCCAATCCGTGCGCATGGTGAAAGCTAAAAGCAGTAATCCTTGCAGACTACTTCCACCTATAATTCCAATCCAAAGGCCCTGCAAAAAGAATTGGTATATGTTATTCAATAATAAGATAGATCGATCTATCGATCTATGAGCAAATAATAGAGAACGAATAAAAATATCACAAAAAATATAATAAAAAGATTTATAGGATTTGGAAGTGTGTCTACGACTGAGAGGGAGAAGGAAATCCACCATTCGCAATACGAATTCTCTTATATTACAACCTTTATTACTCAGTTACGCAAACCCTAATCCAAAATTTACATTAAATATAAATATTCTAAAAAAAAATTACCTCGGCCACTTCCGCCTCCGTAAGATACCTTAATAGTAACTAAGAGAAATACAAAATATCTCACAACAGTATCAATTGCATTGGAACTCGCAATACATACCTAAAAATAAGATGGATGTATATAGCGGAAAATCCCTAAAAGATGATTTAAGTGATCCAATGGATGTTACGAGTCAAAACCAATAAAATA
>BRYF01000023.1:28054637-28057137 GCA_030159135.1 Actinidia polygama | reverse complement strand
GGCATAGAGGTTTCTTTGTCCATGTCCCTCCACAGTTCAAGGGTATGACACAAATGCAAAAGTTATACACACACACACACACACACACACACACTCAATGGTGGAGGGAGATAGGATTTTGACACATTGAAAAAAAATACACCTTGTATAATTTACTATAAATACAATTTTAACTTTACAAAAATTAATAATTTATCCCTATAATATATCATAAATATAATTATGACTACATAAAAAATTATTTTTACTAGTTTAGCCCTACTGAAATTATTTTCTGACTCCGCCCCTGTGTATACTATAAATTTGGTTTGAGTTTGACTGGTGTTCGGCTCACTAAATTTCTGAAACCAAATTTGAATAAGCCAGTAATCAGTTTGATAAATTTCATACCTTATAAAATAATCAATATACTACTTGAGCTCATCTCGTTAAGAGTTTTAACATATATTTAAAGCTAGACATTGTTTTGTAATTAAGCTTGTAGAGTTTTTTGTTCCCATAACAAAATAGTTCTGGTTGTCCAAGTTATATATATGCAAGAAATGTGTGCATTGGGATTGTTAAAAGAAGTCGTTAAAAAAAATATAAAAATATACGCAACCTCAAAAAACTGAAATATACCCGTAAAAAAAACTCAATTTATATAACTGTCCTAATTTGTTCGTTCAATTTGAAGAATACAAATTTTTAAAATGCCAAGGACGTGACACTTTGAAAGTGTCAAAAGTTTTCAAAATTGACCTTAAAATCATTAAAAGTGCTTAAAAGTAAAAGAATTGATGTATTCAATTTAATTCAAAAGTAAATAAAAAATAGATATTTTACGCTATTTTAACGGTTGACTTTTTTTAAAATGAACAAATATTTTTGTACGTTTAAAAATTGTATAAATATATTAGGAGGAGCATTACTAGAAAATGGAACAACTGGAGGTCATTTAATTGGCTTTAGGCACGTGGGTCACGAGTGTATCTTCAGTGGAGTGGTCTTAAAGTGTACAAAGCGATACAAAATCGCTTTGTACACTTAAAGACCAAAATAACGTTATTTTAATTAATCATAAAACGACTTTGTTTTATGCTAACAATCAAGAAATGTCATTTTGGTCCTTTAAGTATACAAAATGACGTTATTTTGTACATTTTAGGACCACTTAAAAATATCATTACTTTCATATTTGGCCTTTCGACAAGTATTACATTTAACCTAGCAAAATATGGCATGTGGAGCCAACCATCTATGTCGGCATAAATAAAAAATAAAAAAATATTAGATAATCCATCACGTTAATAAAAAATATTTTTAATTATTGTGTTAATTTTAGTCCATTTAGTTTTATAATATGGGGTTTTATAATAATTTTTTAAAATAAATGGTTGAGATATAAGCACACTATGGGCATTTTAGGTACAAAGGTGACTAAAAATAGATCAATAATATAGAATAAGATTCAAGTAATTATTTTCGGGTCCTGCTAATAAGTGTCATATTGGCACTTGTTTAGCTACAATTAATAATGGTCAATTTTATTTAATGAGTCTTGAATATTGAGGTTTTAATTAATTACCAAAACCATTAATTAACAATATTTGTTAGCGGTCGGACAAGGTTTTCCTGTAGTACTGGTTGGAAGACACCATGCTGACCAGGCTATGTGGCAGCATATGATTGGACCAACTAATAAAAAATTGAAACAATTTTGCATAATATTTTTGGTTCAGTTTTTAAATTAATTTTGCATTTTTTTTAAAAAATACAAAAATATTAATTATTTTCCTATATTATTATTTTTTTACTAAAATGAATATTGAGATTTTGAAGGCATATTCTAATATCTTCTCAAAAATGTATTTTTTTTAAATTCCTAGAAAACAACTTTCAAAAATCATCCATCAAACATTTTTTTTTTAAACTATTCTACAAAATAATTCGGAAAAATAAACCAAACATAGATTTTGTGGGTATGAAATCATAAAAATAAATAATCCAAGAATATTTTTATATTCGCAGTTTAATTTATTTTGGTATGTCAAACAACTATAATATAATTTTAGATATAGATTTAGTTGGAAAAAGATAGTAAACATTACCGTAAATATAGGTTCCTTATAAAGGCTTACTTAAACATCTAATAAATTCCTCAATCAATATGGGTTTCAATTTTTTCTCAAAACGATAAAAATAATTCCTCAATTTTTTCTCAAATGTTTCAATTTATCGTGAATGCGTGTTTTTTTTTTTTTCCTTATCATGTTTGGATACTCCATTTGCATAATATCTCAAGGCAAAATATGTGGCACTAAACATATATTTCCTAAAGGCAACATACGATTTTAACTTTGGCAAGTGAATATACATATAAAACAAAAAAATATATATAATTTACAAATAAAATATAATACAAATTTCAGTATTGGGATAATTAATCTATATAATTTTAAATTATTATTAGCTAGTATTATTATAAAATTGAATTTTTAAAAAAATTTGGAGAGACGGT
>BRYF01000023.1:28037137-28044637 GCA_030159135.1 Actinidia polygama | reverse complement strand
TTAAGGTGTCAGAGGTTAACTGATATAATTAGAAGTAAAGAGTATAAAATGAAATATAAATAAAAATACATTGTATAAAGTATAATTTACCCTTTTAGATTCGAGTTTTGGAAGTTGGGAAAATTTGCCGGCGGCGTACCCGTTAGGATAAGGTCCCACTCTGATCTTGTCTCCGTGGGCTAAACTCTTCCTCTTTGAATTTTTCTAATTTTTTTAGAAAGTTTTGATAAGGTAAGGCTGTGTTTGGTTAAAGAATTTAATGAAGAATTTGTTTAATTCTCTAATTTTTTATTTATTTTTAATAAATTATTAATCCAAATACAATCTAAGAAGTGTTAGAATTTGAGTTGTTCGGATCAGATGAAACTTTCAATCATAATTTTTTTACGCAAAAAATGTGAAAAAGAAGAGTCAACGGTTGGAGTCTTGAAGATGGCCTTACAAGGTACGTCGAGCAGGAATCAGTAACCGCGTAATAAATTTTTGCCTACTTTTCCCCAAAAAAATGAATAATTTTTCTCAAAGTTATAATTGTTGTTCATTTTCATTAGATAAATTTTAAATAATCTTGTGACTATTGTCAAATTAATTTATTTCTTTTATACAGATAATCTTTTTCATATATTCTTTGAGATGATTTATTTGACATGATGCAATCATGTTAGAAAAAATGTGTTTTTTTTTATTAAAAAAAAAAGTTTTAAATAAGAATTGTATAATTTTTTCAAACACATGAAAAGAATAAGAAGAACGATTAATTTTTTTAAAAAAATACAAGATTGTAATAGCTGGGGCTTGAATTCAATTCAGCATTCTTAGGTCGTTTCAGCGCCTGCACTTGGTACTTATAGAATATGGCGTACGACTCATAGGATACAACAGTTTCGAACTTCTGATAGTAGTACTTAAAATCAGAAGAACATGATGAACCTTAAAGTGTTTTTTTCCTCTCAAATGTATACTAAAATGCAGAATGCATTTTTAGCAATTCCAATCTATGTTTTAATTTTTCTTAAATGATGAATGATTGTGGACTTAAATAAAAGTTTTCACAACTCTTAGAAGAGATATGTTGCATTTCTGGATAGTTACACCTCTTAGAAGAGGCACTCATTCGGAGAAGACACCTATTCGAACAGAAGACACCATTTTTCATAAATCCTAAACGTTGTGACCATTCGCAAAGGAAATAAAAATTCAGGAAAGAAAGTATAATTTTCATCTGCAATAGTGTTTGTTTGAGAAATAATTTTTTTATTCAAATCAACTTAATTTTGGACAAATGAATACACTAAATTAATCTACTCATTTAAAAGAATATGAATCAATCATTATTCATTTAATTTAGCGTATGAAACTTAAATTAAATTTTAGTTCCAAAATATATTCACAACACTTTGTCAAAATTCAACTTCTAACAAATCAGATGGTTATCGATGTTTAATTAATCTATTTTTTTCTAATCTATTCAATATTTTTTACGAAAATAAACAGTTTAAATCACGGACCCAAATTATACATACAACACACCTTGACTCGACACGGCTAGCAATATAAACTTTGTTTGTTAAATATAGGGGTGCACACGGGTCGGGTTGAGTCGGGTCTGAGTTAGATTCAGAACCGACCTGACCATCCACAGTTTCAGGTTTTTGGACCCGAAATCGACCCGACGCTCAAAGAGACCCGACCCGACCCAAACCACTCGGTTCCGGTTCGGTTCCTCGGTTATCGGGTTGATTCGGGTCGGGTCGGTTCTTAGGTTCTCCCTAAACTTTATATAACATGGGTAATAATAAAGTGTGCGCGAGTACATTGTATGTTTATATATGATCGGTTCTCGTCTCGGTTCCTCGGGTCTCGGGTCGGTTCGGATCGGTTCTGGGTAAAAAATTATACGCACCCGAGAATCAACCTGAGCTGGACGGGTCCAAATTTTTTAGACCCAGAACCAATCCGAGACGGTAGTAGACCCGAACCAATAAAATCGAGTCTCGGGTCAAGTCTCCGGTATTTTGTGCACCCTTAGTTAAATGTCATCATTGGAAGCAACGAGAAGGCAATTGCGGCCAGCCACACTTTAACCAGCCAAAAGTTTCGCCTAAATAAACCTATTGCGGGCCCAAGATGCATCGCCCTATCCCCGTCTGCCACATAGATAACTGATTGTTACCGAAAATAAAGAATCATGCTTATGGCTCCGTTTGGTAATGCTTAAAAGCCAAGCTTTTTTTAAGCTAGGTATCAAAAGGTTATTTTTTTTTGATTTTTTTGCTTTTTTAGCTTTACTTTAGCTAAAATTAAGCAAATAAGCAAAATCAGAAAAGCAAAAAAGCCAACTCTGATTGGCTTTTTTGCTTATTTTAAGCAAAAAAGCCAGCCGAAAAGCTAAAAAAAGCTGGTGCCAAACGGAGCCTATATAAAGTCCATTTTTAAACTGTATCCGTGTAGTTTAAAATTTTTTCAGGTCTAATTTGATTATTCAAATAATTGACACTGTAAAGTTTATTGAAAAAAATAATATTATAAAAGATTAAATTAATCCATTACAAATCAATAATCGATCAATGTCAATTTATATTAAAATAAGTGAATATAATTACGTGTGTTATAATAATTTATTAAGTTGTACAAAACTTACTGAACATATACTGAACTATATTCGATAAATGTGATTATTTACAGTAATATTTTTTACGACAGAGCCTACAATATAATTGGTTTGGATTATCAAAATGAGTTCAAAATAGGACAAAAAATAAAAATAAAAATTGGACTACGCCAAAGCAGTTCAAACTCTGAATTTTAGAGAAGTTATGTCCCAAGTAAAATGCATGTTCCATTAGTTAATTAAGACCAATTTTGGCTAGCTTTGTTGAACTATTTTAGATGCTTTAGTTTCTGTTTTTTTTAAAAAAATTTTATTGAACTTTTGAAATTATTTGATCAGAATTTTTTATTTTTTTGGACCTTGGTTCCTCTCGACGACAAGAATCTGAAATTTTAAATTTTATTCAAATTATAAAAAAAAACTAAACAATTTTTTTTTATCTTATTTGTCGGTAAAAATATGTTTTCTTATATCTTTAGTGACTTATTTTTTTAAAAAAATATTTTTTTATCGGAAATAAGGTCCTGAAAAATATAAAAATCTGACCAAATAATTTTAAAAGTTCAATAAAAGTATAGATTCACGTCATCATTATTTTGCGACAGGAAAGAAAATTTCGCCCATTCGACCCTCGGCCCGTTTATTTTCCAGATTGGGTGGGGCCCTAAGCCAATCAAGCTTTCACCCAGAATAGTGATTGGGCCCAGGCGGGCTAGCAGTCTGGGTTTCGGGCCATTTTTAAGGCCGAGATTCGGGCTCGGGATCAAGCGGAGCGGGCCTTGATCGATCTCGTCCGGGTTGCGGAACACGGGTACACAACTACACAAGACCCCCCAGAAAAAAATTCAAACACAAATCTGAATTCAATCGAGAGAGAGAGAGAGAGAGTGTTACAATATCCGGCGTTCACGAGAGAGTACCCATGGTCGACGAGGATGATTCCGACGTCGTTTATGCTCCCCGCTCAATGGCCTCAGCCCCAAAGCGACGACCTCCTCCTCGCCATGGAAGAGTCCGAATACGAAGAGAAGGTCACATCTCTCTCTCTCTCTCTCTCTCTCTCTCTCTCTCCTCATCCATGTGCATTTACTCCATTGTTATCTCTTCACTTTTGTAACTATCGACTGTTTGTTAAGTTTTTATATGCCCTAATCTTGACTAATTGGGATTTAGTCATTTAGGGCAAAGAGTCACAATGTTTAGGGGCACAATTAGGTATTTGGTAGGGTCCACAATGCCATGAATGTATCTATGTATGTATTGAGAGAGAGATTCATACTCTATAGTGACTAAATAGTCAATTATATATACAAAGAAAAGGTTAAATACATCCTCATACATATGCTTATATGCACATTCCATACTGATAAAATATTCAATTGTTAGACCTTCAATTTCATAGTGAATTTATTGGTTGTTTGTTAAGCATGGATTTCGATAGTTCCTTCATTGGTTCACTTCCCACAGTCTTGAGTATTGACAATATTGGGAATCAATAGTTTAGGGCAAGGGCGCATTTTGGTAGCCTCTACGCTGCTAGGGTTAATGATGTCTATTATATATGTTTGTATGGATATGCATGGTATCTATATAGGTAGGTAGGTATATATATGGAGTTCACTGAAGCTGACCTGCGATTCTCGTATAGTGTGCTTGCAATAGTGAGTATATATACGAGGCATGAGTAAGAGGAACACCTCATTTGGTGCAGACACATTTCTAAAGCCGGTTCACACTTTTTTATGCCAAAAATGCCCCGCAACCACTTCACAACAATAACTTCTTGGTAAAAAAAAAATCCAAGTTCAAGAATTAGTTCTGCTTAAATATCTTACACTTACACACACATCGCATGGGCACCGACCGCTTATATATACATACATATTGACAGTACCTTACACATCCGGACGAGTCTTCATTATTTTGGGGTTGCGAACAAGACTTGACGATTCCTTGTTAGAGAGTTCCTTTGTTTTGATGATAATGTATTTTTTTTTTATGCCAGGAAGAGGACAAGTTTTGATAGTGCTAGGAGTAGATGTATAAAGGATTATTAGGGACACACTTTAGAGTCAATGCAATCCTTGCATGCAGTGGAAGGATTGCACGACTGCAGCATGCATAGGAGCAGGTGAAAAAGGTGTTGCTTGTGCTGGTGGACCGGTGGTACTTTTTTCATTACCGAGAGTTGATCCTACAGATGCAGGGCATCGGTGATCACATGATATCACTTTATATGGATGAGCACGCTCTAACTCTTTTCAGTTTAAGGAATCATAATTGCCATTTGTTTGTGCCCCATTAGCTCTCTTAAGAGATTGCGTTTTGGTATGAATCTGCTAGGATGTGGTCTCCACACAATTTAACTGGTTGTAGTCTTATGAGCATTATGGGTAAGGGAGAATAGATTCAATAGAAGGTACACTGATAGTTGATTGCGACTTTTGATGGTGAATTGATATCAAATGTATCCCTTACTGTGTGCTCTTCTCATGTTGGTTCCTACAATGCTAGGCTTTTTTTAACTGCATCGTGCTGGTGATACTTTCTTATATGCTAACACACTGTATAACATGCATAAACTTGTGCATATATGCATTATGCATTTTTGTGTGCATAGAATGTAAAAATCAATGTTGCATATCATTATGATGAGTTCAACCTATGTGTTATGATTAATCAATCGTAACTGAAAGGAAGAACTGAACACATCATATAGCTATAGACCATTTCATGAATCTAATTAATGTTATATAGTACATATTGATTGATACATTTGTGCTCCATTTTTGTTTTCTTAGTTTTACTTCATTGTAGTAAGTCTTTCAAGTTCAAACTATCAAGTAAAAGAACTATCATCATGCTAATCAACTGTTACAATCCTCCCGTCAACAACTTTATTGTAACCCAGCATGGCTTTGTTGTCATTTTGAACAGGGTTCTAGTTACTTTCTTGTTTATTTTTATTGACATGGCGATTTCTTAAGCTGACAATGTTTTCAGTGGATTTTGCTACTTATACCTCATGCCAAATAAATTAGAAGCATGGATGGTAGTCCAAGCATTTGAATAGGTGATCTACAAAATGAGTTACCATCCATTCACAGACCAAAAGAAAATGTTATATATATCCATTAGGAAAATGATTTCTACACTCCAAATTTTGATTTCTACACTCCAAAATAGGAGTGTAGAAATCAACACCATTATTGGTATTGATTTCGACACTCCTATTTTGGAGTGTAGAAATCATTTTAAGGAGTGTAGAAATAAATTTCCTATCCATTATTCTATAAACATATCTCCTCTTATGTCTTCTCTCTGCAACTGGTTACTTGCTGACATCGGTATCAATATTTTTCCAATGCAATGAAATCAGAAAGACTAATAGCAACTTAATTGTGATCGTGAAGACAACTGTTGATAATGATAAAAAATACTACGACAATGACGCGGATGATGATGAAGCTGACAATGCAGAGGAGTCGAAAGGTGACGACTTTGAGCAGGAAACTGGTTAATTCTTCCTCACAGTGCTTTTATCAACTCTTATCAGTTTCCTTGCGAAGAAACCGAGTTACATACATAGAGGCATTATATTATAATCACATGCCTAACTTCTGGTTTGCCTCTATTAACGGAAACAAATTTTTTAGTATGCCTTTCAATCTTCAATAAGCCTATTTTGGTTAATTCAATCACCACTATATTCCATATTTTAATATAGATTAATAAGCTAACAAGGTACTATGCTTAGTTCAACAAATGACGGGAGATCTAACAATCTATTCTCATCTCACTCCTTTTTTGTTAAAACCATAGTAATTTATCTCTCTCTCTCTCTCTCTCTCTCTCTCTCTCTCACACACACACACACACACACATTATCATATGCAGTGAAAGTTGAAAAATAAGCTTTTATTTTTTGTGTGCGCGCGCGCTTAGTTTTCTGTTTAAATATTTTATTTTATTATCTTAATTTTATCACACAGCTGCTCTTTGAAGAGGTTTCTTAGTGACTAATGCAGCTTGTCTTGTGAACTTGCACCGATTAGGCTGTATTTGAATCAAGGATTTAGGGAAGGATTTGTGGTGAAAGATGTAAAGGAAAAAAAATTAAATTGGAACAGTTGGATGTGTTAACTTTTCCCTTTTTTTTTTCCTCCACGAAGTTTTTGATCCAAAAATGGCCTTGTGATTATGTTCTCAACTCTGAAATATTGTAGCTATGGTGAGTTTGGGACACAGGATCCTGTCCCGAAATTCATGCATTTCTGTACGAAAACTATCCCAGCTAGACAATCATGTTTCAAAATTCGTGTATTTTGCGGTTCTCAATCCTTTCGGCATGAGTCAGCTTGACCTTGAATTTAGGATTGAAGTCTGCTCCTCTTACTTCACACCCAAAACATTCTAAAGAATATATTATTGGTTTTCTCCAGAATCTATCACCATTACTCAGATTATGAAAGTAAGTTTTTGTTTCCAAATATACGGATTCCTCTCCTGGCCTTGAATATAGGATTGAAGTCTGCTCCTGTTACTTCATACCCAAAACATTCTAAAGAATATATTCTTGTTTTTTTTTTCCAGAATCTATCACCATTACTCAGATTATGAAAGTAGATTTCTGTTTCCAAAAAGAAGGATTCCACTGCCTGTTGATTCCAATTCTCATAGGCCGGTTTGAGAGACCAACAATGAATATTGGTTCTAGAATTTAGATTGTCCACCTAAGGTCGGAAAATTCTAATGCATTAGCGTTTTGTGTTATTGGGATGCATGTTTAGCTGTGAATTTAGTGATTCAATCGATTTTCAAAGTTTTTTCTATTTTTTTTAAATATTTTCTTTTGAAGAAATAGCAAGAAAAAATGTAAAAAATTGTTT
>BRYF01000023.1:27827137-27829637 GCA_030159135.1 Actinidia polygama | reverse complement strand
AACTGCAGTTTCAGCTATAATAGTTGTAGTTTTGGAGCCATAAAATACCCTAAAGATGGGATGTTTATGTCTGGAGGTTCATATTTTAATTATAAAGAAAGGAGTTGTTTAGATGGAAAATATAACAAACTCAACACAAATTTTTGGAGTTTTTGTGTGAGAGAGAGAGAGACAGAAGCAGAACGGTTCACCAAGGCTGCGTATGGAGTTGTTCCTACTTAAGTGGTTTCAACTGTTTTATTCTGAGAAGAAGGTGTCAACAACACCCTACAATACCCTCGATAGGCAGTGAATCTTTCTTAAAGAGATTGTGATTGCAGGACTCAGCTCTGTTTGTATCTATTTAGTTTCTGCAATTTCATTTCTATATTTTTCAGTTTTTGTTCAACCGGTTGAAATTTATAATTTCAGTTTATGTATTTGAATGAAATTATTATTTAGAATTTTGTTTGTTGACGCATCAATTTGTACCAACAATTCATTCTATAGGTGTTGTCGCACAAATTATTCATTAAAAAAATAAGATTGATCAAACAACGGTAGTCACATGATGATCGATCAGGCCATATTTCACTTGAAGAAATGGAAGGAAAAAATAATTTTGACTATAAACTTGACAAAAGTGGTCCATCACTTGGCTATATTTTTTCTAGAACCTTGCTCGGTTAGTTCTACAAAATGAACGATTATCATCACATTATTCAGTCCAAAGTGGGCCCCGCGCTGTATGAGCAACACCGTGCCATGTCTATCGTCACAACGTACACCCCAAATCCATGTAAAATCTTACCCCATATGTAATGAAATAGAATGACAAAACAATAAAATAGAATCGATGATATATGGCAATGAAAAAACTAATCCATGATTAACAACTTTCTTTTGGATTGCCTACATTATGGTCAAACAAGGATGTTCATTTGCTTTCATCAATCGGTTTCAATAAAACTAAGATTTTACAAATTTTTACATGTTTCTGACCAATATCATGAAGGCCGGTTAAGGGCTCTAACATTTAAACTTGTATAATGAACATTAAAAAATATCAAAGTGATGCAATCGTCCATGCTCAACAGAAAACACAAATTTTATTATTATCATATTTTATCTGTCTTCCACGTCTCCCATAAATTATATATATATATATATGAAACGGATCCGAGAACACAAGTTTTGATATAATTTTAGACACTCTATCCTAACTCTTGAAATCAAAGGCTGAGATTACAATAGTGTAAATTTTTCTAAAGTGTTCCTGAACTTTATTAAAACTACGTAATAACTCTGAAATTTTACTCCATTGTAATCTCAGCCCTTGATAAGGCTGATTTCAAGGGCTATGATGGAGTGTCTAAAATTGTGTCAAAACTTGTGTTCCCGGATCCGGCTCATATATATATATTCAACTAATACCTTTTATATATATTTATGGCAATGTCCCTTGTACTTGTAGATTCATTTTTAATTGCATTTTTTTCACTAAATTTTTTAAATATTGTTGGTTTTATGGAGTCTGATTGGTATTTGGGCTTGGGGAATGTTTTTTGAAGGGTTATTTATGTCTTTTATATTTATTCTGCCGAAATTCTAATTTGTCTATATAAAGGGTGTAGGCACCTTATAACATAGGACTCCCAAATAATATATTCAGAAACGTTATGTGGTCACAACTTGACGAACCACATAAAATCGTTATGTTTTTTTTTTTTAATTGTTAGTTGATTGCTTGTGTGCGTATGTTGTGGTTGTTTCTCAACAAATCTTACTTAAGATTGATTTCTTCTGAGTAGTTTATAAATAATACGTGAAGAACTTTTATACGCATATTTGAGATCATGTTTTATAGAGTTATTGATAGAGTACTCACATCCATCCATTCCTCTTCCTTGAGATAATTTTTTCTATGCACACTTTGCATGATGGGGGGAAAATATTAACATGGTGTTCTCAAATTCTGTTTTTTTGTATTTGCTTTGTGTGACTTGGAGCATCTTCACTCTCTAGGCCATTTGGGTAATCATATTAAAGTCATTTTCCGCTAATTATAATGCCAAAATATTAATTTTTAATTATGTTGTTGTACTGATTCACGTGTCATTTTAGTACAACCAAATCTCACATTCATTTCTGCAGACTATATATTGAATAATCTCCACAAAAATTCGTTTGTGATAATGATCAATTAGGCACCTATTGTTAATGTTTTATATTTGGCTTTGTCAAACTTTTTACCGAATTTTATGTAGACTTTTGACATACAAATTCGTACAATCGTCCCATATTAATTTCTGAAGATTGAATCTTTTCCTCAAAAAGTCATTTGTGATTACGATGAACCTAATATTTGGGACTTTTTACCGAATTTTAGCTAGACTTTTGATGCACGAGTGGAGAATTTTGTGAAAGATTAAAAAATATTTATCCAAAAAATTGGCTTTGGTAAGGTAAAAAGCCTTGCCACTAGAGATGTTTTTGGTGGCTAACTAGTTTCGTAAAGATG
>BRYF01000023.1:27622137-27627137 GCA_030159135.1 Actinidia polygama | reverse complement strand
TGTCGCTCAATCGGGGTAGAGGATGCCCCAAGACTCTATTAATAGCAGATCAAAGAATTATCAAGAGAAATTTCATAACTAAACTATAAACTACATAGTACAAATAAAATAAGCCAACCAAGAATAAGCAAAGCAAATAGCAAGAACTCAAAAGGTAAATAAACTAGGAAAGAGCATGAAGAAGTTCTTCATCTTGGAGCCCTTCCGCGGTCTAGAGAAAAGCACTTTAGAAAGTCCTGCACGGTTTTTATGCTTTCCTCGTGTAAACACTTCACACGAGAACCACTTCTGTCAATATGTCTGAGTCGCCATACCTCATCAGAAAGAGACGGAAGATCGTGCTTCTCGTAATCTGCAAACAGATTATCCAAGCTCTTAGTAAATCCTTATTATGTGTAATGAAAGCCTTCATTCTTTAATTTTTTTTGTTTTTGGTTTCATAGTCTCCTAGCTGTGAATGAAAGAAAGAAAGAGGATAAAAGATTATGACGATCAGAAAGACATAATTTCATCATTATGACCTACCTGAATTGTTCATAAAGAAAATCTATTATAGTACATAGTATTAGACAAAGCATCCACCTCTCCAATTGGTCCGTAAACTTGGGGTCTACTTCTTTACGTGGGCTATACTCTTAAGTGTAAATGTCAATCACAGAATTGGGTGAATAAAATCGGCCCTCACTCCTCATTTATACCAAATGAACGATGCACGGAAAACAAGAATTGGAAAAAAAATGTTGCATAGGCAGAGAAGGGAAAGAAAACAAACATCATAAAATGGGAGAAATTTCAATTTAAATGTGGAAATCACTTGATACGGCCCATCATTCTGAGTCTGACAACTCTACTTCTCAACGAATCCACATGCTGATGTTAGGAGGAATGTTTCTTTGAGCAATGTGTTGCTATAGTCTGACAGCCATCATTCTGAATGGGTCCTCGTATAAATTTTGTTGATAATGCGCATGGTAAGAAACTAGATTTTAACGAAAGAGACTAAGTAATCAATGGTTTGTAACCTAAGTGCTATCACAAACTTTTTAAGCACCATCATAAAATAATTCCTTTTTTCCGGTTTTTCTTAAATATTAGCTTTTGACTAATAGATATCAGAAAAATGTAATAAAATCAGAAGCAATTACGCTTATTGCGGCAATCCTCTAAGGTGAAGGGTTCAGACTTTGCTTCTCTGACTCTCGTCCCATTGAAGGTACCATCAATTCTTGCCCCCAGCCTAAACTCACATTTCTTCGTCCAGATTGACCTATGTGGAAAAGCAATCTCACCTACTGAGCCCATTCCTTCCTTCAGTTTCACAGATGCATTTTTCCTGAGATTCTCTTTACTTTCTGTGACGATATTAAGTTTGAACTCTTCCGGTGTCCAATCATGTCCTTCATCACCCTCAGGATCTACCCGAAGAACAAATATTTCCACCTTTACTGAAGATTCAGGCCCAGATTTGACAACGTCCCCTGTAACAACATCAATTAAAGCGATTTTGATAGAGGAACCATCTTCTCCTTTAATGTTCCTTCCTGTTAATACAGGGAGAGAGAGTTTGTTTAGGAACCTTAGTTCCAAGTTTCTTGGCTCAGAACTATGTACCCTATCTCCAGAGTTCCTGATTAAGAATTGCAATACAATAGTCACTGAGAAAGATGCAGAAAAAGAAGAAAGAAAATCTTAATTGGATCCTTAATATCATTTCTCACTGGTTCATGCGAGTCCAAATCGTTTCTACCACTGATGGAATTTTCTCTTTTATCTGGAATGGAAACATATAAAGCATCAATGAGATATTGTAACCAGTTAAGACTGATATTCTGCAGAACCAAAACCATGAAGTGATATGGATTCTCAACATGATTCAAATTTAATTATTGACTCAATTTGCATATGGGAATAGTTATACCTCAAGTCAAGGATATCTAAGTCATTGCTCTTGGACAGTATAACAAGCACCAAGAAGACCAAAAATGAGAATTTCAACTCCAAACTCTCTACGATTGTACATTCGTAAATTCGTGAAGCATGCAAACACCAAAGTGAAACAAGAACGACAGTTAAATATTCAAGTTTCACTTCGAGGTTGGAGATGGAGATTCAGCTCGTAAAATAACTGTAAAACACAAATATGCAAGTTTCCCTAGGGTTAATGTTAAAAGTATACATGCTAAAATCTTCATTCAACTAACTTCACTCTTTCAAATTGGTACATGCAAACTGCAGTATCAAACACCACGACAGGTGGGATTTGATCTATAAAGTAGAGTAAATTTATGAATAGCAGATCCATAGTTGGAATGCGGAATAGAGCAAACTAAATTGCAATCCCTGAATAAAGTAGCATCAAATCCAAAGTATACCACCAGAGAATCACCCGTGTGGGCAAACGATGTTCAATAACTAAAGAAGTATAATTTTCACCAAATTAATGACTGCCTACCAACTAAAGACATCTTCAACTAACAACTTATCCAGCCAATAGCATGGAGGACCATCAAATACAGGGTTAAGCTCAATTTCTGAATAATTATACATTTAGCCCAAGAAAATGCATAAATACACACACAGTAAGGCTCGATGCGATGCATTTCACTTTCAAGCCTGCCTAACCTTTCACTTCTTTCCTTTCTTACACTTTCTTCTGTCTATTCCTCGGTGAGATTGACCTCCCCACCTCTCTTTATCTGGATCTGATTTTCCTGGGATTGATGGATAGAAAGGCTTCTTAGCCATTCTAGCTTTGGTATAAACCCACAGGAGCAACAATTTAAAGTCGTCTATTTAGAAAAATCTTGACCTAAAAATTCGCTTTCCTATGCTTATTGATTAGGGCAAGCTGAAGGTATGATCAGAGCCTGCGCAACTCTTCTTTGTGAATTGTGATATATTTGACTGTGCTGCACCTTTTGGCATCAAAGTATTTAGTAATAGATATCAAATGACTTCAAATCGTTAATCAAACCGCCTTTTCATCTTGCTGATCTGCACAAACTCGTACAAATATAGGATCTAATTGCGGTTACAAATGGAGTAGATCAAGCATGTGATAGTGGTCGTGCATACATGCGTGAGTACTTCAATTTCCGTACCAAAATAGAGGAGCTTCCTATTTCTTTGAACCCTGACCACTGACAAGGTGTCTTCAGCTAGGATTTGCGGCAGGTGTTGACTTAACACCGTGCTGGGAGGGGATTTGGGGGGCACACTTCAGACCCACTAATCTGATTTAAACCATTCATTTGGTAGGGTCTGCCGAGTCGATCGTTCAAATAATCAAGTTGATCGGAAACCAATAGCCATAGGATCTGATCACATTTGTCTCGTAAAAAAATGGACAGTAACAGTAATTTTGAAACTAGACCAATGTCCAATCACATGGCTACCGATATCCAATCAACCTGTCTTTTTTTTATCTTTACGACAAACTCTACTAATTCAATGACTTGGGTTGAATCACTGAACCTACGAAGTGGGCCCCACGGCCCTCACAGCACTGTGTTGTGCACCATCTGATCAAATTATAAATGCCATTAGTTATTTTAGTTAAATAACTTTCTTGTGTTACTTCTTCTTGTTAAATTTCTTTGGCTCAAATCAAGCGTGTTCATAAATTGGTAGACCTAAAATCCAACCTGAATTTTCAAACGACGTCTTGCTAATGAAAGAAACCTATATTGATTTCCCACATATATGAGCCGTTTTATACCATAACATATGTCCATCTTTACTTTTGTACCAACTAGTTTTGCTCCATCAAAATGTACTTAGTACTTACCACTTCGCGAACCCAATCCGCAAAAAGTGGCATTACACACTCAATTATAGGAATCACATGCAACTCTAGTTCTGCCCTGAAAAAACAAAGAAGAAAAGACGAAAGAGCAATAAAAAACCAAGGAGAAGCATAAAAATGGACATGGCCATAGTACAAAACCCTATTCACTAAGGCTCCATTCATATAAACATGAAATTCAAATGAAGGGATTTAATATTGTTAATTAATTGTTCAACTAAAATAGCTTAAATTTAGATTTGATAGTATGGACTTCGACATTTAGTTTTGGAGCTTTATGATGATGAATCTGATATGCTTCATGCTAAGTATTGAAACATATCTCCCCAACTCAATTTAACCCTAAAATTTGAATCAAAATAAGCAAAAAGCCAGTTCAAATTTCACCGAGTTTCCAGTTTCAGCACAAAAAAAAAAAAAAAAACTAGAAGAAGAAGAAGAAAAAGAAAAGTAGCTCACTTGCTTACAGAAACCATGATTGTTGAGCCATTTGAGCTGTTACCGTTTCCTTCGGGCCCAACGTGGTTATCTGTTGACTGTGGAATCCAATAAATTTTACATGATCAAAACCAAGTACAAAAATAGTGATAATACTATAATTGATGCATTTCATCAAATTTATGACTGCCTACCATCTAAAGACATCTTCAATTAACGACATATCCTGCCAATAGCTACCCCGCCATGATGGGCCTCATGGAGGACCATCAAATACATGTTTAAGCTCAGTTTGTTAATAACAACTTTTGCTAGCAAAAATCCACACACACACACACTCAAACTTTGTACAAGAATTAAGTATCCGTAAGCAAACACGCATATAGGCATCCTATCCATTATGTTCATGTAACCCATCCATATATTTGATTTGGCTACACCTTCTTTCATCAAAGTATTTAACACACATCAAATGATTTCAAATCAGTAATCAAACCAGCTTCCCATCTTGCTGATCTGCACAAAAATGCTCATAAGAAGATAGGATCTAACATTTTGCACATACAAAGCACATAACTCGTACCTTGCGCACAAAATACAATATTTATTTCAACTTGGGGGTGGCGAACTAAAGCTTGTATAAAATTAGGGTTTTTTTCTTCTAATGAAACAACAAATTATAAATGCCATTCATTTTTTTAGTTCAATAATTTTCTTTCCTAATTCTTTTTCTTTCGTTAATTTATTTGTACCGACA
>BRYF01000023.1:27594637-27597137 GCA_030159135.1 Actinidia polygama | reverse complement strand
TTTTTTCAATTATCAAATTTGACAAAAGTGAGAGAATATCATTTATCAATGCTTTTACACATACAGCTCAATTTTTTTAATTGGCAATCCGTTCCTCTGAAAAAATGCTTTGAAATTAATTCTGAATTGAGAATCACTTCAATGTTTCAAGGAACAAAATAGACACATTTTCAAGCCATATCAAACGCATAAATAGTCTCATTTCAGGCAAGTATATGGTCCTCTGTGCAAGTTGAACACAAAGAAAGCCTCTAAGCTTTATGCATGAAACATAAGCAATACCAAAATACAGTATCTCGATAGTGGCCTCCAATATCTAAAACAACAGAGGTATTAACTTTAAAATCATAATGTAAATCACTATGAAATAGAGAAACATTACCGTTTTGGGGCCAATTCCTTATCAACTGATAAATCCCCCGCAGGTATTCCAAGCATAATTTTCCTTTTTTCTCAAGCAAGCTACTCAACATATTCTTTATACAAGAAGCCTTGGTTGGGGCTAAACCTCCACATCTTGTGGCATTCTCTACAGATTTTGATTCGGCCGCAAAAACCTTAACCATAAAAATAAAAAATAGTGTAGCCAGGACCAACAACATTGCTATAATCCACACTTATCATGAAGTCAAAACAACAGCAAGTCAATAATAAAAAAAATGAAGCCAATTATTTGTGATTGTAAGGACAATTCCACTTGTAGCAAAACCAATGGTAAATCATTGGAAATAAGCAACAACCATAAAAAAATATGTCTTTGAAAAGTCAAAAACACCACGCATGTTTTCAATTCTATGAGGTGGTGATCCTCACTAGGTACCAAACCTCTATACTCGTAGGTGGGTTCTTCCTCATGCTAGGCCTATATCTCTACACTTAGTACAACACCATTAGTGCTGCCCGGCCTAACGGCCCTAACTGACTGGAAAAACACCTAGATGACTAAGTTAGCGAACTGCAAAGAAGAAGAATCAATGGTTGGGTACTCAGAGCATTAGGGCATAGAGTAGCAGAATTGCATACCCAATTTCAAGGTAAAGTACCCTTCTTGTACTTGAGGTCACCTTGGCTGCCGAGGCATTCCCAGTAGCATGTGAGGTAACCACCTCATGTGCTCCCTCTCCCCGATAGCGTGATCCCCAAGTGGGGATGCCCAAAACGGTTGGAGAGAGTCGCTCTCAAAGGCTTCCACTTCCCTTACACCCCATGGCACTAGACCACATATCCTAATGACTATCTTCTTCACTCCTCACCTCAGCATTGAATGGCTGGGCCACACATGTCTTTTCCATCTCCCTTTCCACTTAGCTTAGCTAAGCGTGGCTTCACTTCAGTCCCTAATCCGGACATGTAAGCCAATTTCCTCTCGTCCTGGGCAGCTCTTTCCAACCCCAAGTTACTCCAGCCCACTAGATCACTCAAGTTCAAGGCATGCTTCCAGATCTATGGATGGAGCTCAGCCCATGTATGGCCATAGTCCTTTAGAGGTGATTGACCATGATTTTGCCACCCTACAAATTTAATGCTATTTATTCATCAAGCCAAAACTCGATACAATTGTCCGAAATCAATAAAGCCCACGAGATTGCCAGCCCAAGGATCACATAAATGCAAGCATTACTTAAATTTACCAATACCCATTAAGACAAAACAAAAGCATATTGACAAAAACAAATACAAACCATGAAAACACAGGTCTGAAACGAAAATTTCTTTTCCCCCCCCTCCTGACAGATTCCCCTCCCTGGCCCCACCCTTGTCTCCCCATAAAAAGACCGTTATGCCCCCCCCCCCTCACCCCTCTCTCTCTCCTGCTCTCTCTCTCTCTCTCTCTCTCTCTCTCTCTTTCAATTATTTTTTTTAGATTTGTTTCTTTTTTTTCATTCTTTTTTTTTATTTTTTTTAAGTCTTGTGTATTTTTTTTAGTGTCTCTCTCTCATTTTTTTTTACTCTTTCAGTTTTATATATTTTTTTTAGTTCCTCTCTCGTTTTTTTTACTTTTGTGTATTTTTTTAATTTTTTTTTTAGTTTTGTTTCTTTTTTCTTTTTCAATTTTGTGTGTTTTTGTTTTATTATTATTATTTTTTTTAGTGTTGTGTATATTTTTATTTTATTTTTATTTTTTTATTAGTTTTGTTTCAAAAATAAAACTAAATAAAATTTACACAAAACTGAAAAAAAAATACACAAAACTTAAAAAAATATATAAAAAAATAAAAAAATAAAAAAAAAGAAACAAAACTAAAAAAATATTAAAAACTGAAGGAAAAAAACCCGAGAGAGAGAGAGCAGTGTTTCATATTTTTACTTTTTAAAATTTTTAAAAATAATGACTCTTAAAATTTATAATTAAAAAATAAAAAAAAATATATAACATATAATAAAAAAATATTTATCCAAAAAAAATTTAAAAATTTAAGAGTGGAAAAAAGACAAAAAAAAGAAAGGGCACAAAAGTAAATTTGAAAGTGGGGCCAGGAGGGGTCTGACATGGGGAGGG
>BRYF01000023.1:27519637-27527137 GCA_030159135.1 Actinidia polygama | reverse complement strand
CAAGGATAGAGTGTCCCTCATTAATGAAATAATCTAGCGGATGGGATAAAATCACATGAGGCCCACAATTACTTTAGCTTTCCAATCAAATTTAATGTTGTCCCTCCCTCCAAATATCTTAAATATATTGATGGAAAACGCAAAACAAAGATGAAAAAAATGTAATTTATGTTATAATTTTTAACAGATTTGGATGTAGGGGTCACATTGCAACTGATTGAAAACTGTAGGTTGCAATTGTCCAAATTAAAACTGTAGGCACCGATATGAAACTTTCTACAAGAACCAATGGTAAACTTTACCCAATATATACACAGTTCAGATGGGTAAACTACAATTTGCCTCCTTAAAGTCTTTTCGTTCCCACTTTGGGCCTTAAAGAATTTGTTTTCCCAATTTTGTATTTTAGGTTTCTAATAGTTCCCAATCATATAATTGTCGGACAGAATTTTGCCACCCACCCAAGTTCCAAATCACCTGGCCCACACCTGAAGGCACTCGGATTCAGATCTCGATTCTTCCCCTCTCTCCCCCTCCCCATTCCCGAACCACTAACCACTCTCCTCTGCCGCCCTACCACCATCCCCAAATAGGCACCACTACAACCACATCCAATACCACCCTTACCTAACCCCTTTCTCATATTTTCTCGGCGGCAGAAAATATGTGAGCAAAGGGTGGGCACAACTGCACAACCCCCTCTCTAAATCAAACTCGATTGTTGATTAGGAAATGGAAGAAAAAAAATGATTTTATTTTTTATTTCGTGTCCTGTGGAGGTCGTGGCAATAGTGGAGAATGGTTGTGCTCTCGGAGATGTTGAAAAAGGAAGGCAGTAGCGCAGTGGTGTCAATACTGCTCTGATTGTGTTTGGCAATCTGTCATCAGTCATGGGTGAAGAAGATTTCAAAGTGATTCAGGGTTGTTTGGAGGAGAGGGTAAGAAGATGACAACAATCAGAAACCTAAAGGACAATTGAAAGGGGAAAAAACCCTTTTAAGGGCCAAATTGAAAAGGGGAAAAGGTGTAATTACCCTTCACGTTGTGATGAAACGATTTGCTATTGCTACACTAGTTTTAACTGTTGCCACGGCAGTGCAACTGCCAGCACATTACTCTTGACAACAGCCATGAACTGCTTTGAAGTAAACAAAAACCATTACCAAATGGCCCTTTTTTGTGAGACCTTCCGAATACAATAAAACAATTTTGAAAGCAGAACGGGAATCACACGAGCAAGTCTAGGCAACAAGGAAACAGGAGCATTGAAAATCTGAAATATTTCCTAAATATAAACAATTTTGGAAGTTAAAGAGGAATCACATGAGCAAGTATAATAGGCAACAAATTAACAGAAGGAGCATTTAAATTCAAAAATATAAATATGACTACGGTTTCTCCGCGATCGCGGGAGCTGACACACTCCAGCAAAGCATGTACTTCTCGAACTTGATTAGAGAGTGGTTGATGGTCAGAATTAATAGGTACAATGAATGATTCGAGAGCCTTGAAGCATGGGCTAAGAGTTTTAAGAACTTATGATGGAGGGAGCTTTACCAGCAGCAGTTCAAAGAACTGCTCGTGTTGTTGAGCAGAAGCAAAAGGAGTTCATTCAGTTGTAAGTGTGAGGCTAGACCAAAAGGGTTTTTTTAGTTCAACCCTGAAGCTAAGCTAATGGTTAGTATTCATATTCGAGGTATCAATGCTATGGACCCAAAGAAAAGGAAGATATTGTAGCTATTTCATTTGAGATAGATTTTTAGTGATGTCTTCGTGAAGGTAAACAAAGCAACAATGACATGCTGCATAGGGTTGAGTCTTGCACGACTTTTGGGTATCCTAATCTGAAGAGCGTGAACCGTGAGTGAAATGATTTACAAGAGCGGTTATGGCAAAGTTAAATGATCAGCAGATGATATTGACAGACAATTCAATCATCAAGTAGGGTTGGGGAAGTATGAAATTATCTGCTACATCGAGGATTCTATTCACGAGATCATGACAGTTGGCCTCATTTCAAAATTCCCAGAAACCGGAGAAGTGTGTGCTAAGCAAGAAAATATCACATATACTGACAGAGAGCGCTATTACCTCTATATGCGGAACAATGGCTCAAGGTATTTAAATCCAAGCAAAGGTCCTAGAGAGAATACAGTCACAAACCTGAAAGATGAAACACAAAAGAGAAGAGAAGAAAGATATTTGGTTACTGTCCTTCCCAAAATATCTTGAATCCAACATTTGTTTGAGCAAATTCAAGCACCAATTCACTTAAAGCTGAACGACATAAAAATCACAAAGAAACTATGTCGTACAACATGCAAGACAATTGGCTAGCGTTCAAAACTTGCTTGATAAAAACACAAGGCAGAGTCCCCAAAAGCCCATTTGATAGTTTAAAAGAAGGCACCTACTTTGTGGAGAGAAGGGGATTAACTACTCCAGCTTCTTAGTCTAACCACAAATCTATTATTGAGTTATTCGTGTTCAAAAAAAGCGAACTGGAAGAGGAAAAAGTGAAACTCAATTGGAGCAGTCTTCAGTACATTAAATTGACAAGTTAGCTGTTCCAACAATAACTTTGGTGCATCAGAAATAACAGAAATTAGTTTGACCATTCAAATTGGAGTCACCATTGTGTGGTTCAAAGAAGAAGAGGAACCATTATATTGAAGGAGGAGACGCTGGAAACCATGAAGAATATATCAATGAGTTCATTAGATGGATGAACTAGATTTTGGCATTATTTGCCTTTTGAAGTTCAAAGGCTCCTTTTGCTTAGTGAACATCGGAAGAATTGAAATTCAGTTTTCTATCACATTGGAGGTTGGGCAATATTTTGATTTTTCAATCACAAGTCATGTCATGTTGCCACCTTATTAAAAAAAAAAAAAAGGATTAATGAAGATGGCAAAAGTAGGTACTCATGGAATTTTCCATACGCCTCTTCTTTACTGAGGCGACTGGGAGTCTGGGACCATCCTTTAGTATTAATGAAGCCAGTTCTGGCTTCCTCCCCACTGGATGAACAAGCCTTGCTCAAATGAATCAAAGAATTTCTCAGTTCGATAGGAAGCAGAATTACATGTAATCAGCAAAGGGAGACACATTTGAAACCTACCGGACTTGGTATTCAGGGGGAAAAGAGAGGCATTACCTTATTTGGTGCCTCTAGAGTCTAGCATCAATAGAGTAATTTGGAGCAAGGTCACCCACTAGGCATCTCGCTTGAAAAGAATTCCCAACTCCATTTGTCTCTGGGAGGAATAGAGAACAACCGGACTTCAACTTCCTCGCCACCTCTTCCGCAAAAAAAAAAAAAGTGGGAGTTAATTTTGATGAGACTGAATGGTCGAAGCTTTCAATGGTAATCATTGATCAAGTCGATGGCCTAAAGCCAGTTAGACCACGAATGAGTCTTCTTCCCCTCATTGATTGGGTGTACTGATCTCGCTATAATTGAATTAGTCGTTCATGCAATGATGCAATTCAATTAGCAATTGCTGCACGGCGGAAGCAAAAGCAGAGCTAGTATAAGGTTTTGAATTACAAGTCCCATTGATCAATTAAGGTTTTAATAATTAGCAAGGGTTTACTTATCCAAAAAAAAAAAAAACCCGGGGTGGAATGATTGATGGGAGGAACCTTCTTACCTCATTCGTCTTGCAATAAAATACTCTCACTCGAAGGGTGGATTCAGATTCTGGAAGATTTGAGTAAAAGGAGTTCCCATATGAATCCCTCTTTTGGCGGGGACAAATTCCCACAGTGATAAGGTCCATAACAGAACTAAAGGATTGTGCCGTTTTACTCCTGAATGATTGGAAAGCCAGATTTGGATTTCCATCCAGGTCGTGTTCCACTTGTCTATTTGTACATTGGTAGAGGTAGACCACTAAGTGGGGTTAGGGTGTCACTCAAATCGGCATGTAAGGTTTATAACAATCTAGGAGCTAATCTCTTTCCTTTAGCTAGGCGAGCGTTAGGCTAGAGGATATCTTCCCGTTAACTTCCTTTAGAACAATATATTTTTGCCAAATCTTGCTTCCTTTCTTTAGGGGCCTCCACGTTTCTTATTTCAGAGGGATCCATAGATCTCCTCAAGTGCTGTGTCAAATTTATCATGATGTTAGGATAATGGCATCTATGTGTAAGTCTGTTAAACCCCTCTAGTCTTAATCTGTTGCTTTGTACTCACTGGGTAATCCCTCATTTAACTTTGAGCAGCTTTAGATCCATAGCTTAGGCATATTTGTTGATTCTTTGTATTGGAGGGAATGCCCTCCTAGTTTTTCCGCACTTTTAAAAGAAAATTAACTGTTGATAATAGCAAGGGTTAATTTTGTATTCATTTAATACATTTTTTTACGTTTAAATGATTTCTTAGGAATTGTAGCATTCATTTGATATATATTGTTTGCTAAGAAATTGTGTATAACAAATAGGACCAGAAAATTGTTGTAAATACCAACCTTTAAATATTAATATTCAAAGTTTTACCTGCTTGGAGAATAATTCCATTTTCGAGAAGACTTGAATGCCTTGTGCATGTGATTGTTGAAGTGAAAATTAGCTGCTAACACGAGGAAGAATATAGAAATTTATCTGGTTTCGGAATCCAAAAAAGCAAAGCAATCAGTTAGTGTGCTGCAGCAGCATAATAAGACTGTTGACAAGGAAATAACTTTTTTAAAGCTACGTAGCTAATATTAATGTCGCTAAAAGGATGGAGGCTTACCCAAAAAAATATTAAACTTGGAAGTGACATTATTTCTTTATAAAATAGATATATATGCTTGTAAACAAAAGAAACACGATGTTGAATCAATCAGAGATATGGTCAAGGATGATAGGCCTAAATCGCATACATAGTACATACAACACAACTATCTTAAAATAGCCCAAAGAACATGATTTTCCAATTATAAAAGACAATATATTTTTTATAAAAAAATCAAGCAACAATTAAGAATAACAAGATGTGAAAGAAATCATGAGCTGCAACGTAAAATAAGGACTAAATTGGTGAAAGAAATCACGAGGAAGATGGGGTTGTTAAAGAGGATTGAGGGATCCAACCTAAAACCAATTGGCAATAGTGGAGTAGCCTCTAGATTATATATGCTAAGTTTGGGTGGCTTAAGTAAGCAATGTAGGACTAACACTTTTAACACTCCCCGCACGTGCATCCTGTATGCACGTGGAGGTGACAAGAACAACGGAAACGACTCGGGTGAAAACTTGTCCCAAGCGAGAACCACCCAAGATTAAGCTCTGATACTATGTCAAAGAGGATCGAGAGGTCCAACCTAAAATTAATTGGCAATAGGTGGAATAACATCTAGATTATATATTAAAATTAATTGGCAATAGGTGGAATAACATCTAGATTATATATGCTAAGCTTGGGTGGCTTAAGTAAGCGATGTGGGACTAACACTTTTAACAGAGGTAAATCACATTAAGACAATAATAAAACGCACAAATAACATAAAGAAAAAATGATTATGAACAATCCTTTGCATTCACTAGAACAAGTCCCAAAACAACTACAAAATCAACTTTTCTGCACTATTGAAGAGAGCCTAAATCAACTCTCAAATGATCACTTCAGGTTAGTCGACCGACTAAGTTGGTAGTTTAAGGTTATTTGACTGACTGAAGTTCTTGCTTAAGGACTAAGATGCTCACTTAAGGTCTATCATTCGAATACAGTTTTCGTTCAACCGACTAGATGCTCTTTTAAGGTCCATCGACGGACCACAATTCTTGCATAAGGTACATCGATTAACAAAGATGCTTGCTTAAGGTTCACCAACTTACTAAAATCCCAATTTAAGATTATGCAAGCTAAAATACTACCTTAACTGACTAGCTTATGCATTTAAGGTATTTCGGTCAATTGAAATATGCATTTTGAGGTGTGCCAACCGACTAGATCCTTGCTAAAGGTTCATCTACTGATTGACATACTCATTTAAGGTCCTAAAATTCTCGTTTGAAGTTTGCCAACCAACAAAGATGCTTGCTAAAGGTGCAGAGACGGACAAAAGTTGATCGCTTGAGGATCATCAACCAACGAAAATTCTCTTCAACCAACCATCTTTTAAGGTTGGTCGACTAAAGATTCTCACTTAAGGACCATCAACTAGCTAAAATCCCCACTAAAGGTTTGCCTACCAGATAAAACCCTTGCTTAAGGGACCTCAACACTAAAATCCTCAGTAACCTCCGTCGACTAATTAAGATACTCATCCAAGGTCGGCCAACAGACTAAGTTACTAGATTAAGTTTCGTCGACCAACTAAAATCCGCACTTAAGGTCCATCGATCGCCTAAGATGCTCACTTAAGGTCTGTCCACTTACTAAACTTCCTTCGTTTAAGGTGAGTGGACAACTAAAATTCCTCGCTCAAGTTCCGTCGACCACCTGAGATGCTCGCTTAAGGTTCATCGACTGACCAACATTCCCACTTACTAAGATGCTCACTTAAGTTTTAATGACTAAAGGTCCGTCCACTGACTAAAATCCTCATTTAAGATTATACTGACCGACTAAGGTACTTGTTTAAGGTTCATTAGTTGACTAAGATTCTCGTTAATGGGTTAGGTATAAAATCACATTATAACTACATTAAACAACCAAAAGATTATAATTTAACTATAACGCAATATTTAAAATTGAAACTAAGATTATAAATTAGCCTTTGGACTAAGCACCCATGCAACTGCAAAAAGTGAGATGTCACCACCTGCAAAAGAAATTGAAAACTTAATAGTTAGAGAAGTTATTTAAGAGGCAGGCATATATCATAATACAACTAAATTAACTATTAATGGAAGTGATTAGGGTTGTTAGCTAAACCCTAACACATAAAATGTATTATTTATACTACTAAGTAAATGGCCGACGAGCCTTTACGAGTCCAAATTGAGCCTCTGGACTTATGGGCTAGGCTCCCCATGGACCCTAGCGTGCATAGGAGGTCGCCGATGTTGGTGGAGGTCACCAAAAATTAGTGGCTCTATGAGGGTTAGTTTTTTTTGTTAGGTGGATGGATTATGGTTAACTTGCTTTGATACCATGTTAATGAAAGTAATTAGGGTTGTTAACTTAAACCCTATCACAAAAAATGTATTATTTATATTACTAAGTAATGTATACATCCACTCTACTAATCACACCCAATGTTACTACACCCCACACACATTTTACTCTTAACTCTAACAATAACTTTAAAACAATGTACAATTTTCAAAAATTATAAGGAATGACAGGATAACATCACCGTGCACTGTTGGATCAAGTCTCAATTAGCTGAAGAAGTGAGAAATCACAAGCTGAAAAAGAAATTCAAAGCCAAATGGATTAAAAATATTGATGGGGAGGGTACGGATAAATCACATTACAAATGTATGATATAACCCAATAATTATATTTAATAGTTATTTAAAAAATTTCTAAATCCTTGGAATGATTAGCGATAACATTTTCCCTGC
>BRYF01000023.1:27482137-27484637 GCA_030159135.1 Actinidia polygama | reverse complement strand
TCAACAGTGTAATTTCAGTAACTTCAGAGGAGGTCAGTGTATTTGTCAAAAATTTCAATTGAGGTCGGTATAATTTACCGGACATGTAACCATGTCGTTGATTCTGATAGTATTTTCTGTACAAATATGACGTATAGTGTAATTTTCTAAAAAATGAAAATGCTCTCTTCAACTCCGCAAAAGATTGGAATGCGGATTGACATAGACGGTGATTTCAGCCTTGTTGTGTGAACAGCTGGGATCATAACTGAGCTATATAATATGTAGGTAGATATTGTCCTTTTCCATAAATGAGTATACCCTCCAGTGCGAGTGCATAATCAATTCAGCCATCAGTGGGGTTTGAGTTTGTTGATTCACTTAAAACCTGGAGTACAGAACAAAAGGGTACCATTCCCTTTCATCTAACACCATTTATGTATATAGCACTCAAGACTGTGTTTGGATTAAGAATAAAAAATATAAATAATACAATGATTTCGAACGGTTGAATCGTTTAACTTTTTTCCTTCTTTTTCTCTCACTAAATTCGGGATCGAAACACAATCTAACTTAATATGAATACACACACGTATATCTAAAGACTATGAAAGAATAGAAGGGAAGGAGAAAACTGAAGCTCGGAATAATAAGACTCGAACTCAAGGATCACGTCCGATAAAGGAACATCTCAACCACTAAGTCAACAATTGTTCTCCACACGTAAGCATACCCAAACACTATGGTTATGGAAAATAAAACTTACGCGCTTCAATTCCAATTCCAATTCCAAAAACACTTAAATGACACCAATATTTTGTAATTTTAAAAAAGAAATGTATTTGTACAGAATTTAAATGTGAAACTTATTTTAAATTAACAGTTCTAGCTGGTAAGGATTTAAGGACTTGTTTGTGGTATATAAAAAGGGATATACCACTTTGATCGGATCTGAAAAACACAACGATCCCACATACAATTTTTTTACACCCTCACCTATTATATTCCATGCTTAGAGTTGGTGGTCAAACAATGACCGGATATATACAAAAACTAGAGGCCGGAGGGCGATAATACTATCTCGTACCACCGGATATAGTCATATTTGCTATATTTTATGTCATATCTAACTCTAAACAAACAAGTAAACATAGACTTTTGGCATGTTATTCGTTGCATATAAAATGTCAATCATACCCTAAAATGCCTCTCATCCTATGTTATATAATTTATATATATTACATATCCCTTTTACCTCCCTAGATCCCTCAATCCATATTGGGACAATCAAACAAGACCTAAATGACAAGAGCAAGTTCGAGCACTGAGTTGGGTCTAATTCTAAATGGTGGGTGACCTGCAAAGTTTTACTTGATAATTTTCCAACTTTGTTTATATCAAAGAAGCTAATGTAGATGACCTTTCTTACATGACAATGCACATTGTAAATCCTTGTTATTAATAAAATATAAACAAAAGATGGTGACATACACTAAGTAGCTTGCCAACACAATGCTGGCCAATGAAATGTGTACACATGTACACTAATATCTAAGGATGACAATTTCACCTGCACCCGTAAATATTTGAAACCAAACCGATTATTTTTAATCGCATATTTCTCAATTTGATGCCTGCTAAGAGTAGATAGAAATATTGTAATATCTAATCGAGTATAGTAGGGGGGTATAGTAGGGCAACACCTGTTCCAGAATACCCATACTCACATGTTTGAAGCCAGATTTCTATGAATTTATTTTATGTAGTGTCATGTTTCAGATTAAATGTTCAAATGTCTGTACAATTTCTTTATACCAAGTAAAGAGACCCAAGTCAGAAATTGGTTATACCCACATTGACTGAATTCCCGTTGGAGGGGGGGTATGGTAGCTTTCAAATATCTCCGCCGGATTTTTAGGTGCGAATGTGGGGATAGCGTTTAGATCCAGGTATGAAATGGGTACCTGGATCAAAACCAAAAGATAAGACTTATTACCATTTCACCATATCACAAGACTCACAACCTCAAAACTTCTGTAAATAGGTGGTGCCGTCAAACTATAAATGATAACATACAAATACAGAGCTGTCACTGCCATGCTGTGTATGATATAATACTCGAAAATACATCACATTAACACACATGTCGTCGATTACAATGGGACTCAGACAAGACAAGACCTTGAGACCAAGAAACATACTAATTTATACACATATATAAACATATCAATGGTTGAGTTACTTAAATACCCTTTTCTATCTCAATCTTACAAATTCCTACCAGCAGCATTAATGTCATTTCAAGCCAAGGAAGAGTTAAACAAAACCAACCAACATCAACAACCTACTTTGAAAGTATCCACAACCCAAAAAAAAAAATTCGGCAAATCATCTTGCATTTCTCTAAAGCAAAAAGGAAAGAAAAGCAAAAACTTTCACTTACTTTCCAAATTGAGTCAGCCAAATGTCTCTCTCCGCTGCTATCTTGTTCGTCTTTCTTCATGTTAACTCTCCATCCTGC
>BRYF01000023.1:27459637-27464637 GCA_030159135.1 Actinidia polygama | reverse complement strand
GTCACTGTACCCCTAGAAAATGTTTTTTTGTATGAATATTTTGTATTGATGACCAATTGTGGCATCATGACACGATAACTATTACATGGTTCACTAGATCTTATACGTAGACAAATCAATTTTTTCCCTTTCGTTTTGTTATCAAAGCTTGTTTTTTGGGATTTTTTTCATAACTAATGCAATTTTTGAAAAACAAATATCAAAACGACGTCTTTTTAAAAATCATTCCCGCAAAAAGATGAATAATATATGAAAATAACAAAAGAATTTATTAAATTATTTCTGAAAATTGAACCAAACAAATCCTAAAATGTTCGAAGCCCATCCTAAAACTTGTGAGGCCTTTGGGCTTTTTAAAACTTCAGTGATAAAGGGAATAGGATGGTAGCCCGTGACTTTCTAAATTTGTTAAATGGGAGAAACCTTATACTCCTTGAATTTAGACTAAGAAATATTTATCGAACTAAAAAATAAAATATATGGATTCACTTGGTCACGTAATTTCACACATTCAAGTAAATTTGAATTATTAATTTTAAATTTGAAAAAAATTTCTTAATTCAAATTCAAAACCGTAGCGCTACGGATGAAAGAGAGCCTATTCTATTTGGAAAAATAATTATCTTGCACTTAACCCCTAATGCCATTTATGAGATGACTACATCCTTCCCCTAATTTGCTTGTTTTATGTCATGATGAGTGGAATATACTTTTTATATTTTGGAAACTAAGGAAGCTTTGAATTATTCAATTTTATTATTAAAACTTCTCCTTGTGGGGAATTTATTAATTTAATTACAAAAATTAGAAAGAAAAGACATTTGAATTTCTTGTGTCCACCTGGTGGTCTATAGCTTCTTGAGACAGAAGATGAAGAAGACAAAGACCAATTCGTGATCGTTCACTGGCTTGCATGTGGAATTATCAAGGCTGGGTGATCTTAAAATATATCAATCTTGCAGGCTTTTTTTTTTAAAAAAAAGGAAAAAATAAGTGCATAGAATAGTACACAGAAATTTTACTTACGATCTATATTTAAGTACTGGTTTTGGGACCTTTATTTTTTAAAAAAAAAAACTACGTGCACAAATATTTTGTTAAATTTTTCTATATTTATGCTTTTTTCTATGTATATAATATTTCTCTCTTGAAAAAGGCCGAAGCGCACAAATATTTTTCCATCACTAATTAGGTATTACCAACACTAGCATTATATTGGCCTAAGATTTGAATGTCTGTTTTTTCCGAAGGCATCAGGTTCAAAACCTTTTAAATGCTATCAATTTCTGAGTTGGGTCAATCCATACAAATTTTGCTTATGTTTTAATCGGTCCCCCACTAGTAAACGATGAGATTCACTAGTGAACGATGAGATTGATTGATTCCAAATTTACACTCGGTCCTAAAGCGGGGTACGGGTTATCAAAAAACAACAACAACTAGCATTATATAGTCCATAACAGAGTTGGTCCTCCACATGCCTTAAAGATCCCTTGGAATCTTTGCACTACCTGTTTCCATTTATATCATCTAAAACTAGCAGTCAATTGGGGTTTAGGGATAGGATTAATAGGATTATGGAATCAAGGATAAATAATATTGTGAGGGCACATGTTTTTTTAAAAACTTATTTACTGTGGGACCCATATGGGGATAATAGGTTTATCGCATTAAAGTATGATAAAATATGGATAAAGTTTAATTATTTTTGGTCATTGGATGAAAAATGGAAGATAATTTGATAGAAGGGATTGTTTATCGGAGTGTCGAGCCTGATAAAATTGTTCACCGAGCCATGTATTTCACAAATTTAACTATATATATATATATATATCCTGAATCAACTAAGGCAATGACTTCAAGTTCATAATTACTGATAAATAGCTTAACTTTAATTTGCCATTTTTGTATGTTTAGTTTTTTAATAGTATTCAATTTACTACTATCCTGACTTATACTCTTATTTTCTTCAGGTTCGTCTGAGGAAGACTCATCTGAAGATTTATCAGTTTTTCCTAACTGAGTGAATTGGTCATTAATTTTTAATATTGTTATTTCTTCTTCTAATTGTTTATCTTTGACCTTTAAATCTTTTATTTCCTTCTTTACTAGATTTATCTCATGTTGTAAATCCTGTAAAGTGACTTCTTTGGTTTTATCTTTTTTAAATCTATCAAGTGTACTATTTAAACTTATTATTGGTTTACTACTCTTAGGTTTACTATTATCATTCCAAAGGTTTCTAAGTTTACTAATGTACTGTTTCTTTAATTCTTCATTTTCAATTTTACTAATTAATTCAATCAGGACATTCTCTTCTTCCTGGTTTTTAGTAATAACGTTTACTTTGCAACAATAATCATTGCATCCTATTTTAATATCTTCATCTTCACTAGGGTAGTTACTGGATGAACTAGAATTGTTACTATGCTGACTATCAGACTTATTCTCATCTGATTCGTAACTAGTTATGTTAGTTAGCTTAAATATCTCAAAGATTCTATTCTTATTTTCTTCTGATATTTCTAGCTTATTAATTTTAGCTTTTGACCAACATTCATTCTTATAATGACCTTTTTTACCACATTTGTGACATATAACATCTTTACTAGGTTTACTAGTTTTGTAAGGTTTCTTAGTTGGTTTACTTTCTGGCTTTTTGTAAAAATCAATATTATTTTTACTATAATGTTTAGTCTTATGTTTCTTATATGGCTTATAATGACTAAATGTTTTACTTGGTTTTCTTCTACTAGGAGCAACTGAGGGCAAGCCGTATTGCTCACAGAAGTTTCCTAATTCGTATTTAGCCTTGTGTTTATCACTTTTAGCCTGTTTACTAATTTTCATATCAATGCACATTCTTAATCCTTCTTTCTGAATAGTGCTAATGATATCTCCATAGGTTAACTTATCAAATTCAATTTGACCTGTTGGTTGACTTAGGACGTCTCTAATCTTATGGGCAAAAAGACTAGGTAATCCGTTAATAAACTTCTCCTTCCAAAAAGGAGCGGTGCAATCGTCTCTAACCATGACTCTAGAGGTAAAAATATCTTTATACCATCTAAAATCACTAAGTGTTGGACAACTTAGGTTACTGAGTTGATCATGGATCCTAGAGTGAATGTCACTAGGTGTTCCAATGAAATGTTTAATTACAGTGTAGATTAATGTGTTAATTCCATCAGGTATTCCTGATCCTAAATTCTCATCAAAAATAGGAAAGTTATTCTCATCTAACTGGACAGCATGTTTAATGCTTTCTCGCAGTTCTTCTGAGAGATACTTATCCCACCATGACTTTAGCATACCTGTAAAACCTGATGCTAACAGATAAACAATATCTGACTGGGTAAAATCTGAGTAATTTGTAAGATAACTATTTGCAACCATCGACATGTGATGTAATTTTTGTAGAATATTATGCTCACTTAGACCATCTATATTCCACTCATATAACTTCTTGGCTTCAACCGAGAATTGGTTATCCAAGTTCCTTTCTTCAAACTGAAGATCAGGAGGACTAGGACGTGTATACCAATTTTTGGTGATAGCAACATCTTTAGCTGGTTTATTATATCTCAGTTTGTTTATGTTGAATTGGTTTTCAAGCTTAGCAATTTCACTATCTGAATTATCTGTAGAGGATTCTCTGACAGATTCTTCAACTTCATTAATGACTTGGATAGAAGATTCTTCTTTCTTAGCCTCAAGCTTAGAAAAGATTTCTTCTAACTTTTTAATCTTATCTTTATCCTTACTGGTATTTAATCCAAGTTTATTCCTGTTACTAGGTAATTTAACTATAGGTGTTTCAATATCTTTACTAGAGGATGTTTCTAAGGAATGACTTTCAACTATGGTTTCAATTTTATCTAATTGTTTACCAATAGTTTTTAAACATTGATTAGTGTAATTGTTTTGTTCTATGACTTTCTTGACTTCTGAGTTGTCACTAGGAACCTGACCTAAGTAATTGGAATATACCTAAAATACCTATTAAACAGATTTACAAGACGAGTTTCTTACAGTCATCCTTTATGACTGATATGAAAGTAAAAACTATTGAACAGGTTTACGCCTTAACTAAAGAATACGAGTCATGTTATTTACTTAGTAAAGAGTCTATGAAAGAGCATAGATCTAGAGGTCACAACTTTATTCACATAGGATTAGTTCAAGTTGCAGTCAAACCTTTAACAATTAAAGGGAAAAATGCATCGATTATCTTAGGATTAAGAGATGCCAGATTTAAAGATTTTAAAACCAGTATTATGGGATTATTAGAGACAGGATTAAATGATGGACCAGTTCATTTCAACTGTTATCCTGATTTTACACTGAGTCTCAGCGATCCACATATTACTAAAGCAGTCACTTTAAATATTAAAACTACAGGCGCCTTCACAGAGATGCTAGAAGGAAGTCACACTGTTGCACTTATATATAGAATATACTATAAGTGTATGAAAACTAATTTGAATGCTCAAGCCTTAGTAAAAAGTCCTAGTGGTCAGACATTGCTTATTAACAGCAGTACTGATAATGCTAACATTAGGATACCCAGACCAGTCATATGGAAAGAAGTCACTCTTCCAGATAGTTGGTTATTAAATAACGAAAACTATCAGAAGAACATAGTAAATAATGAAGATGATTTAGAATTTATTCACCAAAATGAAGATGGTACAGTCAACATAAGCTTTAAAGATCTAAGAAGAAATACACCTTCTAGACATAGCTTTGATAATAGGAGTATAGGAAGTACTTCTAGAAAACACAGTAAAACTCCCTCTAGACATAGCATAGATGGAGATAACATGTCAAACATTTATAAAAATGATTCAGACTTTATTAACCCAATTAAAACTAAAACTAAGTTAAAAGGAGTTGAGTCTTCGCCCCAAGTCAGTAAGGCAAGATACAGCAGACACCCTCCCTTTAACAAGGAGGAAGAGGAAGAAGTAGAATCCTCGAACGAGTCACCTACACAAACG
>BRYF01000023.1:27414637-27417137 GCA_030159135.1 Actinidia polygama | reverse complement strand
GAATACTTTTGTTTTCTTAAGTAGAAGTTTCATTTATCTTTCTGAGCCTTGGTGCTATTTTATGGGAGGGTAAAAGTTCATTATGCCGAATTGCTTAGATCTTTAGATTCAAAACATGGTGTCTAAATATTCAATTCTGGTCGAGTTTTGGTTGCTCTAGTTGTGAATGAATTGAAGTGTTGTGAATATTAAGATAATCTCTCTTCCATCATTTGCCTGTTTGTGAATTCATCTCATATATCTGGTATTTATTGCTTGTCAACTTCTTTCGTCTTTTGAAAATAAGAAAAAAGCGGTAAATCAACATTTTTTTTCATTTTATTTTATTGTTGTAATGATATTGATGCTTCTGCTGGTTTTGGGTAGGTGATTGCTCACAATACTACTTATTTGGCTCTTATCACGTGTATGAAATGTTAAAATATGAGGAGGATCTTCCTGAATTGGCAAATGCTGTTTTAGTGCAAGTTATTTCGTTATCCTCACCATTCATCCTTCAGCTCTTCTTCTTCTTCTTCTTCTTCTTCTTCTTCTTCTTCTGCTATATATATATTTTTTTTTGTGGGGGTGGGGGGTTATTTGATAACAGGGGTTTTAATTTTCTTTTTAACTACTTTCTTTTTTCTCTCATAAGTTCTCTCTTTAACCTCTGGTAACAAACATGGAATTGCAGATGCCAAGACAAGAAAGCGGGAAAATGCCTAGTCGCTGCAGTTTCGTACTGGTTTGATTGGAGCCGATTTTGCTTTCCAGCTTTGCTAATCGAGAACCATCAAGGTGAGAAAGCACTAGTTTTTGTTTGCTAAAAATGGTTTTAATAAGAATTCAATTCACATGCGCATTTTGTTTTCAGATTTTGACACCTTTTTTATGTTTTTAATTGATAAACCTACTTCATATTTCACCCTGTGAATGATGTGTAAATGCTAACTTCTCTTAGCCGAAAAATGTGGGGGTGGAGTGGGTTAGATAAGGCTTCCAAATACGGAGCAACAGTTTTTCCTCAAGCTACTTATTGCTTATTTACAGGTGCTTTCAGTGTTACCTTCTTGGTCTCTCAACTTGAAGAGTTGATGTCAGGTAACAGGTGCTTTGATATGAATAACTAACTGAAGGAAAAAACATATGAAGATTTCCTGATAGTGAAATGTCTTCTGAAACATCTGCCAATCGATTGCTTCAAGGAATTTGGCGTAATTGAACTCCTCGGCTTCTGGAAAGCAACATCAACTACTCAATGTCTCCTGATATACGTTCCCTCTAAGAACGGGTTGACACTAGAGGCTTTCAAATGAAATGGGCATTGATACAAATTTTGGCACATAAAGAGTTTAAATGTTAGAAATCACTGTAGAGAAGTTTCTGGTTCATTGGCTGCTTTCTGAACATGAGCTGATCATGTCGGAGTCTGGTGGTATCTGTGCTAGCTGCCCCCATTGATGGAGCTTTAAGGTTCTTTCTTCTAACCCAAGTAGGTTATATGTATTCTTCCATGGTGGTTGGGCAGAATTCTATAGTGACCTGGTTAGGAGTTAGGAAGTCTCAATTGCATCCCGTTAAAATCTAGAGGTTTTGCTTATAGAAAAAAGATAGTGTAACCGATTGGTTTTGTTATCAAGATTGCGAGGTTGATTATTAGAGGCAACAGAAGCATACGCTTCTGCTCCACAAAGAATTGCTTCGTTGATGATAAATGTTATCAATATGGGGATTGCTTTGAAGTGCAACTGAAACCTGCAAAATACTGACCTGTTTAACGAAGCAAAATACATTGTAGTATTGGTACTGGTAAAGGTGATACGGCCATGTCGGTCGTTATCAAGTTGAAATATCTATATTGGATGGCCAAAATTCCGATACAACTGATTGGGACAATCGCACAATTACCTAATCATACTTCCAATGTGCAGTGAAAGAAAAGTAAACCTTTTTCGGAATTTTTTAGATGGTCTTATTTTTTAGATTTTTTATTTTTTAATGATTTTTTTACAGTTTGATAAAAAAATGTATAATTTTTTTTTCTTTTAACGAGAGGAGTCTAAAAATATAAAAAAAAATCATTTATTTTGGAAAAAAGTTCACTAAAAGACAAAAAATATTATTTGTACTCAACAAATTAGTTATATTCTGTCTTTAGTGTTTTTTTTCCTTCAATTTGAACAAATTTCTTACATCTTTATATCAGTATTCTGCTAAATAAATCCAGTATATCTCATTGTCTCAAACTATTTTGGTTTTTAGTCAACTTTTTTATTTTTTTGGTTCTAAAATTATATATATATATATATATATATATATATATATCAATAAAGATAAAATTAATCTAAAAAAGGGGTTTATTTTTGGATTAATATTGTCTTTAGTAGCTTTTTGTAAAAGTACTACATATATGTTTTTACAAAGAACGATTCCTCTAATTAAGACCAATCAGAAAAAAAATCACTAAAAATAAAAATAATACAAATTAAAAAATTAAAACTTGCTATCCAAAATTGGGCCA
>BRYF01000023.1:27339637-27347137 GCA_030159135.1 Actinidia polygama | reverse complement strand
ACAATCATTCACTACTCTGCATCCCAAAAAGAAAAGAAAAAAAGCAGAATCAGAAAATACAACTAAAACGCAGAAAACAGAACAAACTCGCACAGAGCATAAAGAGAAATGGAAGAAGAGAAGTACCTAAAATGGTGTGTGGGTTTTTGTAATCCACGCTGAGAGTGGGTTTTAGAGGAGGGGGAAGGCCAGCGGCGGCTCTTCGACCCGTGAGTTTCCGAACAACTTGGGAAAGGGGCTATGTGGGAATGAGGTAAATTTCATGATTGGTTCCTGTGGTCTAAGAAAAAATTGGCTTTGATCTCTGAAGTTTTCAATTATTTTTTCAATGGGGTTTATCCATCCACATATGTCAAAATTGTTGACTGAAGGATCCATTTGATTAGAGGGGAAAAAACAGATGGAAAGTGAAAGTGGAAGAAAAGAAAGCAAAATAAAAATTGTTTTCGTGACTTAAATTGTACATCATAATATATATTACAATTTTTCTTAATTATTTTTTAGATTTTATATCTTTATTTTGTATTTTTTTAAAACTTTTCTTGTATGTTTTTTTAACTTTTTAATATTAGGGTGATTGATATAATGCCTAATAAAATTATTTTATATCATTTATCTTTATTATCACATCAATAGCCCTACGATATATACGTCCACAGTCCAGACTACTATGTTTCTTCTTAGTTTATCCTCAATTGACGTAACATCTACCGCATCACGATTGTGTAGTATATATGATTCTATCATTACTAATCTTACTGCACATCTACTTTAACATTATCATCTCAGTTACACTCATTTTAGTTTCTAAATAAACGCATGAACAAAATTTAAAATATATTTTTTTTGTATTCTCCGCTACTTTCATCCTAATCAAACAGAGCTGAAAAATGCGAAAAAAGAAATACGATTTCCGTTATAATTTTTAACGAATTTGGATTGAGGGACTATATTTCCACTGATTGGAACTATAAAGTTATAATTGATCTAATTAGAACTGAAGAGACCAAAGTAAAATTTCATCTAAACTACAGGGACCAATGGTAAGAATTTGCCCTATTTTTCTTCTCTAAAGTCTAAACCTGGAAGCTGGAGCTTTGCTTGCCCTACTTTTTTCTCTCTCTTTTTTTTTTTTCTGAACCACGTGTCCTCGCCTTCACGGTTTCAACCTGACAACCAGAAGGTTTTAATCAAAACTCTCCTTTATTTTTTTATCTTAATTATTTTGTAATAATAAAGTTAGAAGGACTCCAGAAGTGTTTCTGTGTGGTCGTCTGCATTGAGCGGGCAGTGAGGATGAGATTATCCTCTTGTGGCTTCATCTAGAGAGAGAGAGGGTGGCTTTGTCTTTTCCTTTTTTTTTATTTATAATTACTCTGTTCTTTTACCACTTTTTCCTTTTCTTTTATTATTATTATTATTTTTAAAATGAGATTATTGATACTTAGGCTCCGTTTGGGCTACTTTTTTAATAATATTTTGATGAAGAAAATTTTAAAAATATAATATTTTATTTAATTTAAAAATACTTTTACTCGATAAAATAGTTTTTTTTTTAATTTGAATAATTTTTTGGTACTTTTAGGTTCCTCTCATCAAGAGGATTTGAAAAAATATAAAATTTTGATAAAATAGAGAAAAGATTCACTAAAGGTGAAAAAATTAGAAAACCAAAGCATTTTTGTTAAAAATTAAATAAATATCCCAAACTAAATTTGACAATTAAAAATAATTATTTTAATCCTCGCTTGGGATAAATATGATTATTTTTTGGTCAAAAATATTTACTTTTTAGATTAATCTCGGTTAGAATAATCAAAAAAAAAATATTTTTTAAATAAAAAATAAAATAATCCAAAATTTAATTATTTTTTACTTCATTTCAAAGCAATTCGAATTTATTTTTTTATTTTTTTATTCAGTTTTTTTTTTTTTTGGGGGGGGGGGGCTTGTGTCTGAAAAAACGTAAGTGGTCATTATTTTAGATGAACTTTAGAAGATCAACGGTTCGTATTGCATGGGCACATTTTGGTCCCATAGCTCTTACTAGTGTTTTTTGCTTACAAGATTATGGTTATTGAGGATCCCTATCCAATCTGACGGTCAGAGTGGTGCAAGTGTACCCAAACGATTGTGGAAGATCACCCAGAGTAGCAGTACACGTATGTGCTGTGTCAATTGTCAGCGTGGGACAAAAGAAACCTCATACGATGTATGAATGAGAAATATGGCTTGGCCCTCAAGAAAGGAAAATGCACACCAAATGCAAACTTGGGTAAGGTGAAGCATTTGGATTGGCTGACATGACTGGGTGGACCCCACACCTAGCCAATTCAAATGTTCCACCTCATCCAAGTATGCATTTAGGGTGCAACATTGGGGTACCCATAACACTACTCCTCGAGAAAGCCAACGCGGCACCATAAATATAATTGCAAAGCAAACTAATAAATAAAGAGTGATGGAAGTACATAATTATAGTGGTAATAATTATTATTTTAAAAAACAATAATGTTATGACACCACATCCATACACACAAGTGTAAGTAATGAGACATATAGTCCTCCTGCACATGATAGATGGAATTCACACAGTTCGTAAGAGAGTTTGTATATTTATATGTATAAATATTTGTGTTAATGATATTTTAAATATATATATATATATATATATATATATATATATATATCGAGTTCAACTACTTCTAGTTATTCAAAGGTATACTTTGGCCTAGTTTTTTTTTATAGATCTTTTTAATTGTTTTGAGTTTTTTTTATTTTTAATAATTTTTTTAAATTATTTGATCAAAATTTTATACGTTTTCAGCTTTTTCTTCATGAGAGGATACAAAAAATATAAACATTTTCATATAATTTGGGGGGGAAATGCAAAAGACAACAAAAAATATTTTTTATCAAGAAGTTAGTTAATTTTTTTTTTCAAATTTAAACTAAAAAATTATATTTTCTTATTTATCTTATAAAAAAAATAAAAATAAAAATTTTTGATCAAACGATAAAAAAAATTCACTAAAAACACCACTCTCAAACAAAACATGGACGTCCGCGTGTGTGATGTTTCATTACTTATCGAGCCCAATATTAGGAGAGAGTTGTGAGAACGGACATGGACTTGGCAGATATCACAAACTCGCTGCCTTGGGCTTTAGATTGCAACTTAACGGCCCGATCTCAATACAAAATGGGCAGCCAAATTTCCCCCGTATGGAAGAAGAAATAGTAAAAAGCCCAGCCCAATTACACAAAATTCAAAAACAATTTCATTTTACTTGTCTTTTATTATTATTGTTGTTATTATTATTATTATTATTTATTTATTTAATATTGTTTTTTTTAATATTTTGATCAATATTTTATATTTTTTTCATCATTCTTTAAGAGAAAAGCTTGAAAATATAAATTCTGTACAAAATTAGGAGAAAAAAATCCACTAAAAAACAAAAAGTATATATAGATATATATATTCAAACTGTCAATTTTTTTTATTAGCCCAAATTGACTGAGTAAAAAGAAAATTTCAGCAGAAAAATTCATGTTTTGCTCATATTCATTCAAAGCATGTGCCTTTCAAAAAATAAATAAATTAAAATGCACATTAAGATTTTTTATATACTTTTCTTTGCTTATGTATGTAGTCATTTTCATAACGTCCATTACTGTCGTATTTTACACGTATAATCTAGTTCTTGTGTTTTTCTTATTTGGAAACAAATAATCTGGTGATTGAACCGTCCAAGGTATCCAAAAGGCAATATTGGCAATTGTTAATTAACAAATTAATTAATGTTTAATTACATGTTACTAAAATATTTAATCTTGTGAATATTTGTGTGACATGCACGGATGCACCCATTTCCTTTCCTTACCTAATTAAAAAGTCTCCACTCACAATCTTATTTTTTTTTAGCATAGGCCTATGAATGAATAGGAATGTTTGGAATCACGTATAAGTTAGCCTTTTAAATTAATATTTAAAAAACATATAGTAATAGTAATAAACTATAAATATGCTTGGACATTTCCCACTAAATTTATATATATTGCATATTAATCCCAACTTAAAAATTCCTTACACGGCTTCATACATCTCAAGTCTTAGGTTGGGAGGGGTTGTTCACGGGACGGGTCGGGTTTGGGGTCACCCGACACCCGATCTGAACTGGTTGGATTGAAAAATTAGGTCCGAATTCGATCCAATGGATGGTCGGATCGGGTGAAATTTGATCGGGTGTGTAAAAATTATGAATTTTAGTATAATATTTTGTCGGGTTGGGTGATTGAATGGCCCGACACCCGATCCGATTGTATTCGAATTAATTAAAATTCACCCGTTATTCACTTGTAGAGTGAACGAATTTGATCAGGTTGGATCAGTTCGAATTGACGGGTTGACTAACATTTGCAGAGCCCTAGGTGTAGGGCAAATAAAAGGGTACTAGCGAGTAGGGTTACCAACCCCCCATGATAGGGTCATCTCATACTTTCCAAATTGAAAAAGGGCTTCAAAACTTTCCAATCTATGAGCTGTGAAGTAACCTTTGCTTTTATTGCAACCCCATCATCACTCAACAAACATCATGATAGTGGGTGTAACCCTAGTCATAACATGGGTACTTCTCTTTTCGCTTGAGTTGGCCCTACCAAAGTGTCCCATGCCAGGGCATAAAAGATGCCTATTGGAAGTATAGAATATAGATATAGGCCTTCCATCATTTGCTCATGTGACCTTTGACCCAATTCCTTTTGCTCCAAAGCTCTTTAAAAGAAATCATAAGGTAAGTATTGCAATGTACATTCTTTATATCTGAATTTATGTTAAAATTAATTTTTTTTAAAAATTATTTAAAAAAATATATATATATTTTTAGCTCATAAGTAGAAACAAAAGTTATTACAAATTTTTTAACACAATTTTAAAATATATATAAAAAAAGAAGAAGTTGCTACTCATAAGCAAAATAAAGTCGAACCAAAGGGTTTCTTAATGACTACTTTTTGTACAGGTTGAGAGATGATTAAGGGCAAATTGTGAATTAGAGATGATTAAATTGTCCTATCAATAACTTTTGAATTGGTGTTAATAATGGATGAAGCAAACTTGTCCTCAAAGAGCTCTCTTTACATAAAACGAGGTCAATATTCTACTTACAACTTATTGACGTACCACTTATTATAACATCATCAAATGGCTAAAAAAGAAGTTATATTATTTATTTGCTTACTATTTTCTTATTTAGGCCTTACTTGATCTAAATTTTTTATATAAAAAATAGTTACTCTAGTTTTCAATTTATTTTTTTTAAAAAATAACCGTTTAATATTTTTTTATATTTTTCGACTTTTTTTAATGGGGGGAAGTTGTGAATAAAATAGTTTTTTATAGTCACGTAATCACACAAGAGGTTGATCCGACATCATAAAAATCAACCCGCTGTCTAGAAAAAAAGGTGTGGTTGAAGTTGTGTACTTAGAATTTGTGAATATACATACATATCTTTGCATTGATAGGGGTGGTCTAACCTATGATGATTTGTGGTTTGATTTTAATAATGGTAGGGTGGGTGATGCTATTAATTAAGGAGAAATCTAGGTTGATGAGTATTGACAGATGCTTTACCGACTTTGATTCTTCACCCTTGATCACTACCACCTCACCCACCTTCTCCCATGTCCCCCTTCTTTTAACATCTCATCCTCCTCTAACTGTTCAATTATGTTTCCAAAAACTATATCCAAAATATTTATTTTGTGTGTTTATCTCGACACTCTTTCTTATTAAGGGTTTGTTTGGGGTGATGATTTTTTTGATTTTTCTAGTCGCTACTTGTTTTGTTTTGTTTTATTTTCGGTAAACTTATTTTTTCGTTTGATTACAGATTTACACTTCCCAGGGTTCCTCTTGACTAGAGGAGTTCGAAAATATAAAAAAAATTATTTAATTTGAAAAAAAATTAGACAAAAAAACTATTTTAGATATTTTTTATAATAATTTCTTTTTTCTTTGGTGAATAAGTTTTCAAATTATATATATAGTTTTTTCAGACTTCTATCATCAAAACCCCCCAAAAGTATAAAATTTTAATCAAATAGCAACAAAAAAAACTCGAGTTTACATTTGTGCCTTTTGTCTTAGCAACAAACAAGATATCACTTTAAAAAAAAAACTAATAAATTGTTGAGGAAAAAAACTACTACATGAATTTTTTTTTCTGTTCCAAACAACAAAACTAGTTTGTATCACTTTACATATTTAACCCCAAAGTGAAAAACTTTATTTGGTCTAGTTTTTTTTTCTGTTTTGATTTTCGAGTTCTTTCATATTTATTGAACTTTTTTAATCATTTTATCAAAATTTTATATTTTTTCGATTCATTTTTACGAGAATACCCTGAGAATACAATTTTTTTTATCAAAAAAAAAACTAAAGACAAAAACACACACTTTTACTTGATAAAATCACTTTAAAAAAACCACTTCTACTTTTTGTGGATTTGTTTTCCTAAATTTCAAATGTGTATCAAACTTTTATAAATAAATATAAAAAATTTATAATATTCGTAAAAAATATATTAAAATATATAAATATATATATATTTTATTTATATATTTCAATATATTTTCACGAATATATTAAATGCAAGTATATATAATTAAATGCACCCGAAATTAACACAAATCACATTTCTAATTTTGATAAACAAAGACTAGTGTGATTCTAGAATCTAGCCTCGGGACAGAGATTGGCGCCAGATGTTGTAATTGGTGGAACTACTTCAACAACCTAATATTGTTGAAAAGACCGCAAACGCTTCATTTCGATCAAGTCATTTGGGTTAATGCAAATACACCAAATTTAGGGTTTAAATAAAGGAAAATGCTAAAAAGCCTAATGGACTGTCAATAGTATCTAGAAAAATATAAAAAGTGTATAAAAATATATAAGAAATATATTAAAAAGTATAAAAAGTGTATCGAAAACTATTTTTTTTTGTCATTTTGTGCTCCTTATTGACTACCTATTAGAACCCTTAAATAAATAAAGGGTAAATTACACTGACTTTCTCTGAAGTTTGCCTTTAATACACAAATCACCTATGACGTTTGAAAATTTACAATGACCTCCCATGAAGTTTGAGAGGTGATCCTCTCACAACCTGACACTACGTGACACTACCCCTCCCTTGTCTCCTTATAAAATTATCAAAATCCCCCCTCCCTCTCTCTCTCTCTCTCTCATCCCTCCTCTCTCTCCCTCTCTCTCTCCCTCCCCCCCTTCTCTCTCTCTCTCTCTCTCTCTCTCTCTCTCTCGTTTTTTTTCCAGTTTTTGTATTTATTTTATTATTTTAATTCAGTTATTTTTTATTTTATTTCTTTTTTTACTATTAATTTTTTTCTTCTATTTTTTTTAGTATTAATTTTATTATTTTTTACCTTTTAATACCCTTTAACTTATTTTTTTTAATTTTTATAAATAATGTC
>BRYF01000023.1:27224637-27227137 GCA_030159135.1 Actinidia polygama | reverse complement strand
TTGAGAATACGTTATAACTAAAAGTTTTGAAGAGATATGGCGATGCAAGGATAACGTGATGGATGAAAACTAATCCAAGCAAACACACACAAAAGCTGTTAGTCTTGTTAATTGGGCCGTTTCCCATCAGACTAGGGTTTTTCGGCCCAGTTTGGACGACGTCGGCCCGATCCCAAATCTATCTCTGTGCTCCATGTATGCAAGGACTATGTTATCTGCATCACATTGTCCTGGCCATCCCGACTAAAACGAGGGGGAGCTATACTTTTTGTTTGAGCAACTTGGACGTGCTCCGATTTTCAAAAGCTGGAAGTCATATTTAGGCTGCAAAATTGTAAAATTGCTATAACATAGTCACTAATGTGTACGTATGGTTAATCCCTGGTGCTCTCGATGTATATGATGCAAGTCATAAAAGATAATTCCAAGTGATTCAACAATTGTAAACAGTCGAGTAAAATAAAAATAAAAATGGCCTGAACATCACTGGCTAGTAATGTTACTAAAATATGACAAAATGATATTGAAACTGCTAACTAACGAGAATTTCTATGTGTGTCAAATTCTACACGCAATAACCAATTGTTTTATTTTTTTTAATGTTTTTGTTATTACTAAAATAAAATTAAATAAATTAGGAAAAATTTGAATTTCAAGAAGAGAAATACAATCTTATATAGTAAGTATCAAATGAGAAGGCACATTATCAAATCGTACCTAAAAAACCACCGTATTCAAACATGGTCATGTACTATATATAAAGAGATGACTACATATTTTATTGTATATAATTAGATCTGAAAAAGACTAATTTAGACACCCTAAGAGGCAAGCAAAAAGGTTTATACGAACTAAATAAGATATTGACTAATATACTAAATACAATAATATCATGTGTACATTTAATAAACTAGTTTATAAATTATTTAGTTTCGTTAGCATTACTCGCCTGATCTTTAGGCGAAACCACCTTCCCTAAGGGATTTGGGGATGCTGCAGTGCGGCTTCCCTGCGGGGCGCGTGCAGGGCGCCAAAATGATGTCGTTTTACCCTTTAATTTTCCTACTGTACGATGTCGTTTTTGGACTGCTCGCGCGCCAAACGACGTCGTTTTGGCTCCCCGCAACCCTTCGGGGAGCCCCCTCCCGCAGGGACCCCGGTTCCCTTCCCTAAGTGGGTGCTTTACCTCATACGCGAGGAGAATTCATGTACAGTAGGAAAATTAAAGGGTAAACTTCGATGTTAGTCCCTGTAGTTAAGAAAAGTTTCACTTTGATCCTTACAATGATATAAATCAAACCAAACCAAGCATTTATCCCAATCAATTGAGATTTGCTACATGAATTCTTTTTTGCCATTGAGTTTTATCAAGGGCTAAAAAATCTACTTTTTTGGGTGCAATTCATTATTATTATTTTTTTAATGGGTTCATTTTTTTTTATAGGCTTTGAAAGGCGGGTATGTTGGTCCAATCCATTTGGATCCCATAGAGACTAATGAGTTGATTTGCTAAATTGAAAACTTGTTTCCGAATAGATACAAGCAAGCATGAAACTCTCGTACATTTCTTTTCGTGGTTTGGTTTTTTAACACAATCAATAAAAGACTGGGAGAGAGAGAATAAGAAGTCGGTAAGACAAATTCAGAATTTACGTACGTTTTGATGAATGATTGCCACATCGACTAGGTCACTCCTTGGAACGGTCATTTTATACTTGCAAGTCGCACGAAAATACTAATAAATTAATAATCGTACTAATAATTACTAATATAGTACCAAGTTTAAGATCTATCTATGCTACTATCAATATATATATATATATATAAATTTATATATATGCATTATCATATCTGATCACCTGAAACAAGAGGAATCCTAAGAAATGAGCTCATATGTTGTATATATTTATATGATTTTTGTTGTCTTGCTGACCTGGTAATTTATAGTCACAGCACCAGAAATGGAAATTATTAGTATTAATTACTAATACATACGTTTATGAAATTATTTAAGTTGGCAAAATAACATGGTGTGTGATCATCATGTGCGTACAAATCATAATCTTTCCGATGATTATTAATTAAATTTGAGATGAACTTTCCAAAGATGTGAGATATTTTAAATTTCAGGTCATTGATATTAGAAAGCTGAAGTTATTTTCATGTTTTGAGAATCCATGAACATAAATTTACATATATATATATATATATATATATATATATATATAGTTTGTTATAAATATCAAAATAAAATTAGTTGTAAAAACTTATATATATATTTATATATAAATATTCCGAACCATAACAAATAATAATTATATATATATGTATATATTATTTGTTATGGTTCGGGACATTTAAAACCATAACTATGAACTCAAAAACCGCAAATCCAACCTTTGATTTATGGTTTTCAAATTTGTTACATCCTAACCTAACTGTTTTTGTAAAAAAACCGAATCAATCCGACCGCACCTAGGTACGGATTATTTTGATTTGG
>BRYF01000023.1:27209637-27212137 GCA_030159135.1 Actinidia polygama | reverse complement strand
TTTGGATTAAAGATTTGGTAAAAGATTTTTTTAATGCCATTAAATTTGAGAGCTTGGAAAAGTTTATGTCCTGAATTTTTTTTGTTTCGGCAACTTTTAAAATGCATGAAAAATGTTATTTCACCAAATTTTTTTTATATATAAACTAGCCCTAGAATAATGCAACGGTGGTAATTTTCTTGGCAACTAGGTATTTGGCTCACTAGACCAATTAATTTAAGGATCAATCCCACTGTCTATAAGTAGGGCTCCATTTATAGCTGAGACAAAGTTCTATATGAACAAGCCCAACAACAATTGATAGTGTTTATACGGGTGATAGTCGAACTCAGACCAAAGACTTCATTAGGTCATTGATGACCAATGACTACCATTCTCCCCAACCCCTCAGAGTTATAACCCGTATTTTATTTTTATTTTTGAAGAAAGAAAAGTTCATTAATTTACCAAGTGTACAAAATGAGCTCCAAAATACGAGCTGGTGTATTTAATTAATACTGCTCCATGTTTTTTTGGTTAGAAAATTGATTTTAATTGAAAATCACCCCTAATTCTAAATACCAAGCACAAATCAAATAAACTAGGCCCATAGTAGTAAGCTTATGAGTAGAATAAACTAGGCCCAACTTGAAACAACCACCTAATTGAGTTTTTGAACCACCCAACCATGATCCCAGCCTAGAACCAGAGTGGTAAGCTTAAGAACAGAATGAACCAGGCCCAGCACGAGTTTATGACCCGACGCAGTGGCAAGTGTTATTTGTGTCTTAGCAATGAGAATCATCACTCCATGAAGAATTGGATAACGTTGTCTCCCTATTATCTCTTCCAAATATTATTATAAAGGATCGTTGTCATTTTTTATTTCATCCACTCAAAATCTGCCACGTAAGAAAAAATATGATATAATGTCTCTGTTTTTTTAATTATTTGTGACCTAAAAAACAAGCGAATTTCACTAACTTTGTTGCCAATGTGTTTCGAGAGCTCCATCCTTATAGGGCCCCATAAACCATGAGTTTGATAGTAGGGGCATCCTCTTGACAAAGAATGAAGTTATATTTACCTACGAGACAAATGGGGTGACCACACAAGGTTGAAATAGAGATATTTAGAGAGCAACTTCACTTGTTATTCATTGTTTGTCGTTTGATCAAAATGTATTGAAGATCTAAACATTGATGATGACTTGACAAGTTTAACAAAGTTATTTTTTGTGCAAAATTTGTCGCTAAGTTTGGCTTTGCCAAATTTTAATAAGAGTTTTACACAACCATTGAAATTCTATTTTTTACTACTCTTCACCAAATTTGACAATGACAAGACTTTTTCCGAACCATTAGAGATGCTCTCACTACTTTAAATGGAACACATCCCATTCTTTAAGCCGTTCATATTGTAAGTGTTGTTCATCTTGCTTGATTTCACTTCCTAATATGTGAGAAAACATTACTTTTACTTGTACTTAACCTTAATAGTGAGTCTTAGTACTCTAATAATGTTCCTCCACTAGAGTAGTGTGATCCATTATTTGGGCCAATTATAGTAAAAGTAATATCCTCCCACTCGTCAAATGGATAAACAAAACTGCTCTCAAATAGTAAAACCTAATTCACTTAAAATAGTCGTGAAAGTAATGTTCACTCACTTTTCAGAAGGGACAAAATTGACCTCTTGGCCAAAGACAAAGGACAGTAGCCTTGATCTATGCAGGGGATGTCCTAATCACAAGGCCGCAGCATGACGCGTCAACTCTTAAGTACCAATCCCAGTGTGCCGCGTGACGTACCTTGGTTGCATCCGTTATATGTTCGGTGCCCAATTGCCACCGGAAATTTAGGGTCTAAATTTTGGGGTTGGTAAATGAGGCCAAGGAACCAATTATTAGATGTTCTTAGAGCATCCCAATCTCAAGTGGCCTGTTCATACCCATATAAATGCCCGTGTAGTTTTGTCGCTCATCCCCTAGTGAATGCCTTGTCAAGTCAATATTAAAATTACGGTTAAAAAAATTTCGTGCACCGTGCGAGAGATCGAGTCTTTATTTGTATGAAGTGATTAATTCTCGTGTCTCGAATATCCGCACAATATGGAGAGCAATAGAATTCGTTATTGTTTTCCAAGGCACAACTTCTCAAGCCGTGGTACATGAATTAAGAAAATTACTATTAGTTCCTAAGTTTTATGAAATGTAATTTAAGAATTGTTTTCATTAATTTTGAGTGGTTATCTCGAAGAGACATCAGTCTTATAATTTAAAAATGACTGCTTAGCCCTTGGATAGAACTGAAAATCAGATGAAAATAGTTGAGATATTAGTTCCCTTGCTTGTGACACTTGTTGTAATTCGTCCAAGCCACAGAGGGGCTTTTAAAACACACTTCATTTGTGTTGTTGGGCTAAACTACAAAGGATAAAAATGTAATTTCAACCCTCAAAATGCGACTCCATTGGGTTTACTAAACCATTACTTCCACAAATGAAGGTTGGTCTTACTGTT
>BRYF01000023.1:27199637-27202137 GCA_030159135.1 Actinidia polygama | reverse complement strand
TTAAATTATAGTAGAACTCTTCAATTGTGGAATTGTATTGTGTAAGAGTTCTATTTCGTATAAAAGTCTAAAATAAAACTAACCCATTAAATTAGCCAATCACAAACACACACACATATAATGGGCAATTGATTCCAAAAAATTCACTTTAAAAACTGAATACGAGGATATATATCATATATAGAATCAATTTCCCATTTGTTATGAGTTATGACCATTTTTATAATCAGATTGATTACCAAGAAAAAGGAAACTGTACAAAAAATTCTTGAGGGAGCTTCGAAGTGCAAACCATTTTCGTCTCAGGATAAGGAGTTTCTGTTTATTTCAATTCTATCCCAAAAGCCCAGCCATTTTCTTTCCCAAAGCTCTGCAACCAAAAACTTAATATTAACAATTAAGTTGGCCTTCGGTTTGAATATAGTCATTTTTTTGTTGGACTTATTTCGCCTTTTAGTATGTTTAAAGTGTATTTTATGCAGTGTTTGGACAAATTATTATTGTAATAGAATTAAAATTAAACTAATGAAAACGTTAACCTACGTGGAACCGAATCAGAAAAACAAAAAATGATCGAATTAACCAACGTGTCCAATTCTAATTCGGTCTCGATTACAAGATATTGACGAGATCTAATATCGTAACATGTTAAACCTAATATATAATTTTCGACACCAAAACCAAGCAGCTAATTTTTCTTTTCTTTTTTCTTTTTTAGGACCAAAATATTCTATTTTAGACCTAAAATAACCCAACTTCAGATCCAAATCTACAAGAAAATAAGCACAAGCTGCATAATTAGAACCACAAATTAAAATCTAAAAAATCAATATAATATCAAACAGAAACCAAGAAACAAAATAATAGGGTCAGGAAAAATATATGTACATAGATACATAAAATTCATATGCTAAAAAATTCCAGATAACTTGAAAAAGATACACAAATGTTGCATTGCGTTTATGTTATTTAGATATTTATTGATTAATTTTCAATAAGAGTTCCTGATATAATTTTTTGAGTAACTAGTTTTTATTCGATCAACATGATTTTTTTAAGGCATTGATTTTTTCATAACGAAATCTATAATATGAACGATTTGAATCATCAAAATAAATTTAAAGTTTTTTGTTTTAACTTTTTTCGCCTTGTTATGTTTAAAGTTTATTTTATACCGTGTTTGGACAAATTATTATTTTTGTAGGAGTAAAAGAGGTAAAATTAAACTAATGAAAACTAAATGGGATTCACATCGAAAAATAATTGTTCAAATCTTTTTTTACTTAAAATTGCACACGATATGCAAATTAATATTTGGTGGAATTATACCGTTTAATATTTGTAAGGCAAAATCAATCATACAAGCTTGAAATGAAAGGTTATAGAAGATCAAAAATCAAACAGGAGTATTGCAACATCAAAAACCAAACACAAGTGATAGATCATCTTAAAAATATACATACAGAAATTGACAATTCAGTCTATTTCGACGCAAGAATTCATCAAATAAGTGAATTCATCTTATAAAACATAAAACGTAAATCATCAAATTCTGAGGATTCATAGTCCTACATCATGTCAGACGAATGCCAGGCAACTTCATCTGCAGATGTCCTAAACTTTGAGAAAAATTCATCATCATAATCTATAGAAGGTGTACTCATCCCATGGGTCAAAACCAAGAAAAATGGAGAAATATGTCAAAACACGAAAAAATAGTAAAATTAAAAAGTATCTACTTCATCTCATACAACTTACCTTAATTTCCACCCCATCGGTAGCTTCCAAGATCCAATCTTTTTAGCCATGAATAGGTAGCTTAAATTTCGGACTTATTGTGCTGCGTTTCTCGTACATAGGACAGAAACACAACCCAACAACTTCGAAATTGAAGCCACCGTCGTGAAAATAAACAAGTGATCGTCTTAAAGAAAGAGAAAAAAGATGAAGAAGTGAGGATTTCTTGCCCTAAATTTCAATCTCTCTATCTATATATATGTATAACTCTCCCTAATCATGTACGGATTTCTTGCTTTGGCTTGAAGTTACTTTGTTTCCTATTATTATTATTCCAAAGAAACACACACAAAAAAGGAGGGAGTAAGCAAAAATTAAAAAGAAAATAGAAAAATAAATTGTTGGTTGGATAAAAAAAATATGAAATCAATACAGAAATAAAAAAGTAAAAATTGAAACTGATATTTCACAAAGCATTCTTGATTTCAGATATGAAGTCATTTGGAGTCCAATCCAGACAGAAACTAATTAGAATTCATCAATTTGTCATTTATTACTAATTACAAGAACTTCCCATGAGAGTTGAAACAACAATCACAAATCAGAGCCAAGAAGAGAGAAAAAAAGAAAATCAATACACACACATCAAAATAGATGCGTCTATTCAAAAAAGTTTAGCAAATTGCAACTTACCTTAATTTCTACTCGATCGGTAGCTTTCAAGTTTCAATCTTTTTAGCCATGAATAGGTAGTTTCGATTTG
>BRYF01000023.1:27184637-27192137 GCA_030159135.1 Actinidia polygama | reverse complement strand
ATTGGAAAGAGTTGCAATTTCAATATGATTCTAATTTAGTCATTCCATCAATATTCATTAACAATTTATATAAAAAGAAAATAGATAAAAATTTACATGGCCATTTTTAGGGACCAAAATAAAACTTTGATCAAATTACAAGGACTCGTGGTAAAAAATTGATCCTCTAAAAAGAGTCATGAAAGTTTTGTGTACTCACTCATGTTATATCCAAATTCTTGATCGGAAATGATTCTTCGAACAGAGCCAATTGTTCGCTTATTTCTCTTTTGTCTTTTTGTTTGGATTAATGATTTGATAATCCAATGGATTAAATTTAATCACTTTCGCTTACTTTTTTTTTCTTTCACAAATCTCACTATAAATGCTTCATCCAAATATAGCCCAAGCAAAGAAAATGGAGAAGAAAAAAAGAAATCAAATAAATAAATAAATAAAAACTTTATATTTTACTTGGTGACGGTAGAGGAAGAAATCCTTGGTGTTCGAAAGAGTTCTTGAAACATGAAATAAGTTCACTAAAGATAAAAATAAAACTATTTTTATTTTTAAAAAAAACTTGCGTAGAAATATTTTTGTCTTTAGTGATTTTTTTTCTTCAAATTATGCGATTTTTTTTATATATATATTTTCAGCTTCAATTTGGAGCTCACTGCATTGTGTTTATGTCATATGACAAAAACGCAAAAGAACAAAGTTATTCGATGGAGTTTCATCATAATTACATATGTTTTTTATTACAAAAAAGGTCTTGAATTCCTTCGTTGATATTGTTGGTTATAAATTGGATTCGATAAAATTCTAAAAAATACTTCATTCGATTCAATAAAATCGAATAAATTAAAATTTCACTAACGATATCAAAACAAGAATAACTATAAAATTTTGCTACACGACAGACACATAAAAGAAATCGAGATTTAACTAGCACATCATTAAACACACACCAACAAAATAACGCAAGAATTAATCGATCGCATGAATAAGCAGGACAAATCACATAATCTCAAAGAAAATTAACATCTTAAGACCACGTTTAACAATCTTGTGAGTTCTACTTCTAAATGGCACCTCTCATGGTTGATTCAAAAAAAAAAACACGGGGACTAATAAAGAGGGACTCTATTTGTTTAGCTTAGCTTATTATCCGGTTGGATTATAATACTTTCTTACTGATAGGAAAGGAAAGGAAAGGAAAGGAAATGAAAGAAAAGAAAAAGAAAAAAGCCACAAGGAAACTAAAAAAATATCAAATTTGAATCAAATTCTAAAATAATTTCTCTACGAAAAAACTAGGGATGAGGGACCGTTAACCTACGTGGAACTGGAACCGAATCAGAAGAATCAAACCGAACTAAAAAAGCGGTCCAATTTTAATTTAGACTCGATTATAACATGTTGGCAAGATCCAATACCGTAACATGTTAAACCTAATATCTAACTTTTGACGCCAAAACCAAACAGCCAATTCTCCTTTCTTTTTCTTTTTTTGAGGAGTAAAACATTCTATTTTAGACCTTTTCAAATTCTAAAATAACCGAACTTCACATCCAAATCCATAAGAAAATAAGCACACAAGCTGTATAATTACAACAACAAATTAAAATCTAAGAAGTCAATATAAACCTGTTCTCGATCTTTTAGTCATTTTTTTTGTCCTGTGGATGATCATCTTGATTAAAGCAAACGAAAAAAGTTAGATTAGAGACGAATCCAAAAAGTTTTAAAAAAAAGTTAGGATTTTAGTAGTTTCTTCTAAAAAAAATCTTTTACTTTATCAATTTCTCGATTAGAGACGAACCCAAAAAGTTTTAAAAAAAAAAAGAAAAGAAAAGAAAAAGAAAAATTTACTAAAACCTGGGGAAAAAACAAATTGAAGCTACTTTGATTAAAGCAAACGAAAAAGTTAGATTTTCACCAATGAATAATCAAATAAACAAACAAGAGAAATGAACAAGAAGCAAAAACCTAATCATGTACGGATTCCTTGCTTTGGCTTGAAGCTACTTTGTTTCCTATAATTATTATTATTCCAAAGAAACAAAAAAAAAAGGAGGGGGTAAGCAAAAATTAAAAAGAAAATAGAAAAATAAATTGTTGGTTGGATAAAAAAAAAATATGAAACCAATTAGAAATAAAAAAGTAAAAATTGAAACTCACAACACATTCTTGATTTCAGATATGAAGTCATTTGGAGGCCGATCCAGACAGAAACTAATTAGAATCCATCAATTTGCCATTTATTGCTAATTACAAGAACTCCCCATGAGAGTTGAAACAACAATCACAAATCAGAGCCAAGAAGAGGAAAAAAAAGAAAATCAATACACACACATCAAAATAGATGCGTCTATTCAAAAAAGTTTAGCAAATTGCAACTTACCTTAATTTCTACTCGATCGGTAGCTTTCAAGTTTCAATCTTTTTAGCCATGAATAGGTAGCTCCGATTTGACACTCTTTGCGTTGCGTTTATGTCATATATGACAAAAAGTCCACGCAAAGAGTACCAAATCAAAGTCACCGTCATGATAATATATAAGTGATCTTCTTCAAGAAGAGAAAGAGGATGACAAAGTGATGAATGCCCTAATTTTCATTCCCTCTCTCTCTCTATATATAATTCCTCCTTTGTAGAGATATAGTAGGGTTGAAGTTATCTTATCAAATAAGCTTCAAGTTTAAACTATAGTAGAACTCTTCAATTGTGGAATTGTATTGTGTAAGAGTTCTATTTCGTATAAAAGTCTAAAATAAAACTAACCCATTAAATTAGCCAATCACACACACACACACACATAATGGGCAATTGATTCCAAAAAATTCACTTTAAAAACTGAATACGAGGATATATATCATATATAGAATCAATTTCCCATTTGTTATGAGTTATGACCATTTTTATAATCAGATTGATTACCAAGAAAAAGGAAACTGTACAAAAAATTCTCGAGGGAGCTTCGAAGTGCAAACCATTTTCGTCTCAGGATAAGGAGTTTCTGTTTATTTCAATTCTATCCCAAAAGCCCAGCCATTTTCTTTCCCAAAGCTCTGCAACCAAAAACTTAATATTAACAATTAAGTTGGCCTTCGGTTTGAATATAGTCATTTTTTTGTTGGACTTATTTCGCCTTTAGTATGTTTAAAGTGTATTTTATGCAGTGTTTGGACAAATTATTATTGTAATAGAATTAAAATTAAACTAATGAAAATGGAACCGAATCAGAAAAACAAAAAATGATCGAATTAACCTACGTGTCCAATTCGAATTCGGTCTCGATTGCAAGATAGTGACAAGATCTAATATCGTAACATGTTAAACCTAATATCTAACTTTCGACACCAAAACCAAGCAGCTAATTTTTCTTTTCTTTTTTCTTTTTTAGGACCAAAATAACCTAACTTCAGATCCAAATCTATAAGAAAATAAGCACAAGCTGCATAATTAGAACCACAAATTAAAATCTAAGAAATCAATATAATATCAAACAGAAACCAAGAAACAAAATAATAGGGTCAGGGAAAATATATGTACATAGATACATAAAAGTCATATGCTTCAAGATAACTTGAAAAAGATACACAAATGTTGCATTGCGTTTATGTTATTCAGATATTTATTGATTAATTTTCAATAAGAGTTCCTGATATAATTTTTTGAGTAACTAGTTTTTATTCGATCAACATGATTTTTTTAAGGCATTGATTTTTTCATAACGAAATCTATAATATGAACGATTTGAATCATCAAAATAAATTTAAAGTTTTTTGCTCTAACTTTTTTCGCCTTGTTATGTTTAAAGTTTATTTTATACCGTGTTTGGACAAATTATTATTTTTGTAGGAGTAAAAGAGGTAAGATTAAACTAATGAAAACTAAATGGGATTTACATCGAAAAGTAATTGATCAATTTTTTTTTTACTTAAAATTGCACACGATATGCAAATTAATATTTGGTGGAATTATACCGTTTAATATTTGCAAGGCAAAATCAATCATACAAGCTTGAAATGAAAGGTTATAGAAGATCAAAAATCAAACAGGAGTATTGCAACATCAAAAACCAAACACAAGTGATAGATCATCTTAAAAATATACATACAGAAATTGACAATTCAGTCTATTTCGACGCAAGAATTCATCAAATAAGTGAATTCATCTTATAAAACATAAAAACGTAAATCATCAAATTCTGAGGATTCATAGTCCTACATCATGTCAGACGAATGCCAGGCAACTTCATCTGCAGATGCCCTAAACTTTGAGAAAAATTCATCATCATAATCTATAGAAGGTGTACTCATCCCATGGATCAAAACCAAGAAAAATGGAGAAATATGTCAAAACACGAAAAAATAGTAAAATTAAAAAGTATCTACTTCATCTCATACAACTTACCTTAATTTTCACCCCATCGGTAGCTTCCAAGATCCAATCTTTTTAGCCATGAATAGGTAGCTTAAATTTCGGACTTATTGTGCTGCGTTTCTCGTACATAGGACAGAAACACAACGCAACAACTTCGAAATTGAAGCCACCGTCGTGAAAATAAACAAGTGATCGTCTTAAAGAAAGAGAAAAAAGATGAAGAAGTGAGGATTTCTTGCCCTAAATTTCAATCTCTCTATCTATATATATGTATAACTCTCCCTAATCATGTACGGATTTCTTGCTTTGGCTTGAAGTTACTTTGTTTCCTATTATTATTATTCCAAAGAAACACACACAAAAAAGGAGGGAGTAAGCAAAAATTAAAAAGAAAATAGAAAAATAAATTGTTGGTTGGATAAAAAAAAAATATGAAACCACTATAGAAATAAAAAAGTAAAACTTGAAACTGATATTTCACAACGCATTCTTGATTTTAGATATGAAGTCATTTGGAGGCCGATCCAGACAGAAACTAATTAGAATCCATCAATTTGTCACTTATTGCTAATTACAAGAACTTCCCATGAGAGTTGAAACAACAATCACAAATCAGAGCCAAGAAGAGGAAAAAAAAGAAAATCAATACACACACATCAAAATAGATGCGTCTATTCAAAAAAGTTTAGCAAATTGCAACTTACATTAATTTCTACTCGATCGGTAGCTTTCAAGTTTTAATCTTTTTAGCCATGAATAGGTAGTTTCGATTTGGCACTCGTTGCGTTGCGTTTATGTCATATATGACAAAAAGTCCACGCAAAGAGTACCAAATCAAAGCCACCGTCATGATAATATATAAGTGATCTTCTTCAAGAAGAGAAAGAGGATGACAAAGTGATGAATGCCCTAACTTTCATTCTCTCTCTCTATATATATATAATTCCCCCTTTATAAAGATATAGTAGGACTCAAGTTATCTTATCAAATAAGCCTCAAGTTTAAATTATAGTAGAACTCTTCAATTGTGGAATTGTATTGTGTAAGAGTTCTATTTCGTATAAAAGTCTAAAATAAAACTAACCCATTAAATTAGCCAATCACAAACACACACACATATAATGGGCAATTGATTCCAAAAAATTCACTTTAAAAACTGAATACGAGGATATATATCAATATAGAATCAATTTCCCATTTGTTATGAGTTATGACCATTTTTATAATCAGATTGATTACCAAGAAAAAGGAAACTGTACAAAAAATTCTTGAGGGAGCTTCGAAGTGCAAACCATTTTCGTCTCAGGATAAGGAGTTTCTGTTTATTTCAATTCTATCCCAAAAGCCCAGCCATTTTCTTTCCCAAAGCTCTGCAACCAAAAACTTAATATTAACAATTAAGTTGGCCTTCGGTTTGAATATAGTCATTTTTTTGTTGGACTTATTTCGCCTTTTAGTATGTTTAAAGTGTATTTTATGCAGTGTTTGGACAAATTATTATTGTAATAGAATTAAAATTAAACTAATGAAAACGTTAACCTACGTGGAACCGAATCAGAAAAACAAAAAATGATCCAATTAACCTACGTGTCCAATTCTAATTCGGTCTCGATTACAAGATATTGACGAGATCTAATATCGTAACATGTTAAACCTAATATCTAATTTTCGACACCAAAACCAAGCAGCTAATTTTTCTTTTCTTTTTTCTTTTTTAGGACCAAAATATTCTATTTTAGACCTAAAATAACCCAACTTCAGATCCAAATCTATAAGAAAATAAGCACAAGCTGCATAATTAGAACCACAAATTAAAATCTAAAAAATCAATATAATATCAAACAGAAACCAAGAAACAAAATAATAGGGTCAGGAAAAATATATGTACATAGATACATAAAATTCATATGCTAAAAAATTCAAGATAACTTGAAAAAGATACACAAATGTTGCATTGCGTTTATGTTATTTAGATATTTATTGATTAATTTTCAATAAGAGTTCCTGATATAATTTTTTGAGTAACTAGTTTTTATTCGATCAACATGATTTTTTTAAGGCATTGATTTTTTCATAACGAAATCTATAATATGAACGATTTGAATCATCAAAATAAATTTAAAGTTTTTTGTTTTAACTTTTTTCGCCTTGTTATGTTTAAAGTTTATTTTATACCGTGTTTGGACAAATTATTATTTTTGTAGGAGTAAAAGAGGTAAAATTAAACTAATGAAAACTAAATGGGATTTACATCGAAAAATAATTGATCAAATCTTTTTTTACTTAAAATTGCACACGATATGCAAATTAATATTTGGTGGAATTATACCGTTTAATATTTGTAAGGCAAAATCAATCATACAAGCTTGAAATGAAAGGTTATAGAAGATCAAAAATCAAACAGGAGTATTGCAACATCAAAAACCAAACACAAGTGATAGATCATCTTAAAAATATACATACAGAAATTGACAATTCAGTCTATTTCGACGCAAGAATTCATCAAATAAGTGAATTCATCTTATAAAACATAAAAACGTAAATCATCAAATTCTGAGGATTCATAGTCCTACATCATGTCAGACGAATGCCAGGCAACTTCATCTGCAGATGCCCTAAACTTTGAGAAAAATTCATCATCATAATCTATAGAAGGTGTACTCATCCCATGGATCAAAACCAAGAAAAATGGAGAAATATGTCAAAACACGAAAAAATAGTAAAATTAAAAAGTATCTACTTCATCTCATACAACTTACCTTAATTTCCACCCCATCGGTAGCTTCCAAGATCCAATCTTTTTAGCCATGAATAGGTAGCTTAAATTTCGGACTTATTGTGCTGCGTTTCTCGTACATAGGACAGAAACACAACCCAACAACTTCGAAATTGAAGCCACCGTCGTGAAAATAAACAAGTGATCGTCTTAAAGAAAGAGAAAGAAGATGAAGAAGTGAGGGATGCCCTAAATTTCAATCTCTCTATCAATATATATGTATAACTCTCCCTAATCATGAACGGATTTCTTGCTTTGGCTTGAAGCTACTTTGTTTCCTATTATTATTATTCCAAAGAAACAAAAAAAAAAGAAGGAGGGAGTAAGCAAAAATTAAAAAGAAAATAGAAAAATAA
>BRYF01000023.1:27152137-27157137 GCA_030159135.1 Actinidia polygama | reverse complement strand
TTGGAGGCCGATCCAGACAGAAACTAATTAGAATCCATCAATTTGCCATTTATTGCTAATTACAAGAACTCCCCATGAGAGTTGAAACAACAATCACAAATCAGAGCCAAGAAGAGGGGGGAAAAAAATCAATACACACACATCAAAATAGATGCGTCTATTCAAAAAAGTTTAGCAAATTGCAACTTACCTTAATTTCTACTCGATCGGTAGCTTTCAAGTTTCAATCTTTTTAGCCATGAATAGGTAGCTCCGATTTGACACTCTTTGCGTTGCGTTTATGTCATATATGACAAAAAGTCCACGCAAAGAGTACCAAATCAAAGTCACCGTCATGATAATATATAAGTGATCTTCTTCAAAGAGGATGACAAAGTGATGAATGCCCTAACTTTCATTCCCTCTCTCTCTATATATATAATTCCTCCTTTGTAGAGATATAGTAGGGTTGAAGTTATCTTATCAAATAAGCTTCAAGTTTAAACTATAGTAGAACTCTTCAATTGTGGAATTGTATTGTGTAAGAGTTCTATTTCGTATAAAAGTCTAAAATAAAACTAACCCATTAAATTAGCCAATCACACACACACACACACACACACATAATGGGCAATTGATTCCAAAAAATTCACTTTAAAAACTGAATACGAGGATATATATCATATATAGAATCAATTTCCCATTTGTTATGAGTTATGACCATTTTTATAATCAGATTGATTACCAAGAAAATGGAAACTGTACAAAAAATTCTTGAGGGAGCTTCGAAGTGCAAACCATTTTCGTCTCAGGATAAGGAGTTTCTGTTTATTTCAATTCTATCCCAAAAGCCCAGCCATTTTCTTTCCCAAAGCTCTGCAACCAAAAACTTAATATTAACAATTAAGTTGGCCTTCGGTTTGAATATAGTCATTTTTTTGTTGGACTTATTTCGCCTTTAGTATGTTTAAAGTGTATTTTATGCAGTGTTTGGACAAATTATTATTGTAATAGAATTAAAATTAAACTAATGAAAATGGAACCGAATCAGAAAAACAAAAAATGATCGAATTAACCTACGTGTCCAATTCGAATTCGGTCTCGATTGCAAGATAGTGACAAGATCTAATATCGTAACATGTTAAACCTAATATCTAACTTTCGACACCAAAACCAAGCGGCTAATTTTTCTTTTCTTTTTTCTTTTTTAGGACCAAAATAACCTAACTTCAGATCCAAATCTATAAGAAAATAAGCACAAGCTGCATAATTAGAACCACAAATTAAAATCTAAGAAATCAATATAATATCAAACAGAAACCAAGAAACAAAATAATAGGGTCAGGGAAAATATATGTACATAGATACATAAAATTCATATGCTAAAAAATTCAAGATAACTTGAAAAAGATACACAAATGTTGCATTGCGTTTATGTTATTCAGATATTTATTGATTAATTTTCAATAAGAGTTCCTGATATAATTTTTTGAGTAACTAGTTTTTATTCGATCAACATGATTTTTTTAAGGCATTGATTTTTTCATAACGAAATCTATAATATGAACGATTTAAATCATCAAAATAAATTTAAAGTTTTTTGTTTTAACTTTTTTCGCCTTGTTATGTTTAAAGTTTATTTTATACCGTGTTTGGACAAATTATTATTTTTGTAGGAGTAAAAGAGGTAAAATTAAACTAATGAAAACTAAATGGGATTTACATCGAAAAATAATTGATCAAATTTTTTTTTACTTAAAATTGCACACGATATGCAAATTAATATTTGGTGGAATTATACCGTTTAATATTTGTAAGGCAAAATCAATCATACAAGCTTGAAATGAAAGGTTATAGAAGATCAAAAATCAAACAGGAGTATTGCAACATCAAAAACCAAACACAAGTGATAGATCATCTTAAAAATATACATACAGAAATTGACAATTCAGACAGACCGTCTATTTCGACGCAAGAATTCATCAAATAAGTGAATTCATCTTATAAAACATAAAAACGTAAATCATCAAATTCTGATGATTCATATTCCTACATCATGTCAGATGAATGCCATGCAACTTCATCTGCATATGCCCTAAACTTTGAGAAAAATTCATCATCATAATCTAAAGAAGGTGTACTCATCCCATGGATCAAAACCAAGAAAAATGGAGAAAATATGTCAAAACACGAAAAAATAGTAAAATTAAAAAGTATCTACTTCATCTCATACAACTTACCTTAATTTTCACCCCATCGGTAGCTTCCAAGATCCAATCTTTTTAGCCATGAATAGGTAGCTTAAATTTCGGACTTATTGTGCTGCGTTTCTCGTACATAGGACAGAAACACAACGCAACAACTTCGAAATTGTAGCCACCGTCGTGAAAATAAACAAGTGATCGTCTTAAAGAAAGAGAAAAAAGATGAAGAAGTGAGGATTTCTTGCCCTAAATTTCAATCTCTCTATCTATATATATGTATAACTCTCCCTAATCATGTACGGATTTCTTGCTTTGGCTTGAAGTTACTTTGTTTCCTATTATTATTATTCCAAAGAAACACACACAAAAAGGGAGGGAGTAAGCAAAAATTAAAAAAAAAAATAGAAAAATAAATTGTTGGTTGGATAAAAAAAAATATGAAACCAATTAGAAATAAAAAAGTAAAAATTGAAACTCACAACGCATTCTTGATTTCAGATATGAAGTCATTTGGAGGCCGATCCAGACAGAAACTAATTAGAATCCATCAATTTGCCATTTATTGCTAATTACAAGAACTCCCCATGAGAGTTGAAACAACAATCACAAATCAGAGCCAAGAAGAGGGGGGAAAAAATCAATACACACACATCAAAATAGATGCGTCTATTCAAAAAAGTTTAGCAAATTGCAACTTACCTTAATTTCTACTCGATCGGTAGCTTTCAAGTTTCAATCTTTTTAGCCATGAATAGGTAGCTCTGATTTGACACTCTTTGCGTTGCGTTTATGACATATATGACAAAAAGTCCACGCAAAGAGTACCAAATCAAAGCCACCGTCATGATAATATATAAGTGATCTTCTTCAAGAAGAGAAAGAGGATGACAAAGTGATGAATGCCCTAACTTTCATTCCCTCTCTCTCTATATATATAATTCCTCCTTTGTAGAGATATAGTAGGGTTGAAGTTATCTTATCAAATAAGCTTCAAGTTTAAACTATAGTAGAACTCTTCAATTGTGGAATTGTATTGTGTAAGAGTTCTATTTCGTATAAAAGTCTAAAATAAAACTAACTCATTAAATTAGCCAATCACACACACACACACACACACATAATGGGCAATTGATTCCAAAAAATTCACTTTAAAAACTGAATACGAGGATATATATCATATATAGAATCAATTTCCCATTTGCTATATACATACAGAAATTGACAATTAAAACAGACGGTCTATTTCGACGCAAGAATTCATCAAATAAGTGAATTCATCTTATAAAACATAAAAACGTAAATCATCAAATTCTGATGATTCATATTCCTACATCATGTCAGATGAATGCCATGCAACTTCATCTGCAGATGCCCTAAACTTTGAGAAAAATTCATCATCATAATCTAAAGAAGGTGTACTCATCTCATTGATCAAAACCAAGAAAAATGGAGAAAATATGTCAAAACACAAAAAAATAGTAAAATTAAAAATTATCTACTTCATCTCATACAACTTACCTTAATTTTCACCCCATCGGTAGCTTCCAAGTTTCAATCTTTTTAGCCATGAATAGGTAGCTTCGATTTGACACTCGTGGCGTTGCGTTTATGTCATATATGACAAAAAGTCCACTCAAAGAGTACCAAATTAAAGCCACCGTCATGATAATATATAAGTGATCTTCTTCAAGAAGAGAAAGAGGATGACAAAGTGATGAATGCCCTAACTTTCATTCTCTCTCTCTCTATATATATAATTCCTCCTTTGTAGAGATATAGTAAGGTTGAAGTTATCTTATCAAATAAGCCTCAAGTTTAAACTATAGTAGAACTCTTCAATTGTGGAATTGTACTGTGTAAGAGTTCTATTTCGTATAAAAGTCTAAAACAAAACTAACCCATTAAATTAGCCAATCACACACACCCACACACACATAATGGGCAATTGATTCCAAAAAATTCACTTTAAAAACTGAATACGAGGATATATATCATATATAGAATCAATTTCCCATTTGTTATGAGTTATGACCATTTTTATAATCAGATTGATTACCAAGAAAAAGGAAACTGTACAAAAAATTCTCGAGGGAGCTTCGAAGTGCAAACCATTTTCGTCTCAGGATAAGGAGTTTCTGTTTATTTCAATTCTATCCCAAAAGCCCAGCCATTTTCTTTCCCAAAGCTCTGCAACCAAAAACTTAATATTAACAATTAAGTTGGCCTTCGGTTTGAATATAGTCATTTTTTTGTTGGACTTATTTCGCCTTTAGTATGTTTAAAGTGTATTTTATGCAGTGTTTGGACAAATTATTATTGTAATAGAATTAAAATTAAACTAACGAAAACGTTAACCTACGTGGAACCGAATCAGAAAAACAAAAAATGATCGAATTAACCAACGTGTCCAATTCTAATTCGGTCTCGATTACAAGATATTGACAAGATCTAATGTCGTAACATGTTAAACCTAATATGTAACTTTCGACACCAAAACCAAGCGGCTAATTTTTCTTTTCTTTTTTCTTTTTTAGGACCAAAATATTCTATTTTAGACCTAAAATAACCTAACTTCAGATCCAAATCTATAAGTAAATAAGCACAAGCTGCATAATTAGAACCACAAATTAAAATCTAAGAAATCAATATAATATCAAACAGAAACCAAGAAACAAAATAATAGGGTCAGGGAAAATATATGTACATAGATACATAAAATTCATATGCTTCAAGATAACTTGAAAAAGATACACAAATGTTGCATTGCGTTTATGTTATTCAGATATTTATTGATTAATTTTCAATAAGAGTTCCTGA
>BRYF01000023.1:27137137-27142137 GCA_030159135.1 Actinidia polygama | reverse complement strand
AGACATTTCATCTTAACCCTTGAAATCAACCCTATCAAGGGCTGAAATTACCTCACAAATATATATATATATATATATATATATATATATATATATATATATTGAGAGGTAATTTTGGTAATAATGGCTTGGTTTGGCAAGAAAATAAAATAAAAAAGAGAGAAAATATTTTTTTGATTAATTTATTTTAGAAAGAGGAAAGATATAATCAAATAAAAGGAAAAAATGAAAGAAAAATAAAGGAATGCAAAGCGAAATAAATTTTTATTAATTTTTCTCTCAAAAAAAGATAAGAAAGGAGAGAAAGAAAAGTGTGAAAATAATATCCGAAGGGTTTCTTCGGGTCGGTTAAATTGTCGCATCGGGTTTGGCCCAATCCTTAAGCTAATGGGCGAGCTCGGCGGGCCTTGGGCCTACGCCAGGCTTGGCCGAAATTGGATAAATTTCACAATTGGTCCTTGTAGTTTGACCAAGATTCTCTCCTTATAGTTTAAATTGGAAAGAGTTGCAATTTCAATATGATTCTAATTTAGTCATTCCATCAATATTCATTAACAATTTATATAAAAAGAAAATAGATAAAAATTTACATGGCCATTTTTAGGGACCAAAATAAAACTTTGATCAAATTACAAGGACTCATGGTAAAAAAATGATCCTCTAAAAAGAGTCATGAAAGCTTTGTGTACATACTCACTTTATATCCAAATTCTTGACCGGAAATGATTCTTCGAAAGAGCCACTTGTTCGTTTATTTCTCTTTTGTCTTTTTGTTTGGATTAATGATTTGATAATCCAATGGATTAAATTTAATCATTTTCGCTTTTTTTTTTCTTTCACAAATCTCACTATAAATGCTTCATCCAAATATAGCCCAAGCAAAGAAAATGGAGAAAAAAAAGAAACCAAATAAATAAATAAATAAAAACTTTATATTTTACTTGGTGACGGTAGAGGAAGAAATCCTTGGTGTTCGAAAGAGTTCTTGAAACATGAAATAAGTTCACTAAACATAAAAATAAAGATATTTTTACTTTTCAAAAAAACTTGCGTAGAAATATTTTTGTCTTTAGTGAATTTTTTTTCAAATTATGCGATTTTTTTTATATATTTTCAGCTTCAATTTGGAGCTCACTGCATTGTGTTTATGTCACGTGACAAAAACGCAAAAGAACAAAGTTATTCGATGGAGTTTCATCATAATTACATATGTTTGCTTCTTTTTTTATTACAAAAAAGGTCTTGAATTCCTTCGTTGATATTGTTGGTTATAAATTGGATTCGATAAAATTCTAAAAAATACTTCATTCGATTCATTAAAATTGAATAAATGAAAAATTCACTAACGATATCAAAACAAGAATAACTATAAAATTTTGCTACAGGACAGACACATAAAAGAAATCGAGATTTAACTAGCACATCATTAAACACACACCAACAAAATAACACAAGAATTAATCGATGGCATGAATAAGCAGGACAAATCACATAATCTCAAAGAAAAATTAACATCTTAAGACCACGTTTAACAATCTTGTGAGTTCTAATTCTAAATGGCACCTCTCATGGTTGATTCAAAAAAAAAACACGGGGACTAATAAAGAGGGACTCTATTTGTTTAGCTTAGCTTATTATCTGGTTGAATTATAATACTTTCTTACTGATAGGAAAGGAAAGGAAAGAAAAGAAGAAGAAAAATGCCACAAGGAAACTAAAAAATATCAAATTTGAATCAAATTTTAAAATAATTTCTCTACGAAAAAACTAGGGATGAGAGACCGTTAACCTACGTGGAACTGGAACCGAATCAGAAGAATCAAACCGAACTAAAAAAGCGGTCCAATTTTAATTTAGACTCGATTATAATATGTTGGCAAGATCCAATACCGTAACATGTTAAACCTAATATCTAACTTTTGACGCCAAAACCAAACAGCCAATTCTCCTTTTTTTTTTTTTTTTTGAGGAGTAAAACATTCTATTTTAGACCTTTTCAAATTCTAAAATAACCGAACTTCACATCCAAATCCATAAGATAATAAGCACATAAGCTGTATAATTACAACAACAAATTAAAATCTAAGAAGTCAATATAAACATGTTTTCGATCTTTTAGTCATTTTTTTTGTCCTATGGATGATCATCTTGATTAAAGCAAACGAAAAAAGTTAGATTTTTTTTTTACAAAAAAAACACCACTAAAGTTCAAATTAATCTAAAATTAGATTATTTTTGGAATAATTAGGATTTTAGTAGTTTTCTCTAAAAAAAATCTTTTACTTTATCAATTTCTCGATTAGAGACGAACCCAAAAAGTTAAAAAAAAAGAAAAGAAAAGAAAAGAAAAGAAAAGAAAAAGAAAAATTGACTAAAACCTGGGGAAAAAACAAATTGAAGCTACTTTGATTAAAGCAAACGAAAAAGTTAGATTTTCACCAATGAATAATCAAACAAACAAACAAGAGAAATGAACAAGAAGCAAAAACCTAATCTTGTACGGATTACTTGCTTTGGCATGAAGCTACTTTGTTTCCTATTATTATTATTCCAAAGAAACAAAAAAAAAAGGAGAGGGAAAAAAGAAAATCAATAAACACACGTCAACATAGATGCGTCTATTCAAAAAAGTTTAGCAAATTGCAACTTACCTTAATTTCTACTCGATCGGTAGCTTTCAAGCTTCAATCTTTTTAGCCATGAATAGGTAGCTTCGATTTGACACTCTTTGCGTTGCGTTTATGTCATATATGACAAAAAGTCAACGCAAAGTGTACCAAATCAAAGCCGCCGTCATGATAATATATAAGTGATCTTCTTCAAGAAGAGAAAGAGGATGACAAAGTGATGAATGCCCTAACTTTCATTCTCTCTCTCTATATATATATATAATTCCTTCTTTGTAGAGATATAGTAGGACTCAAGTTATCTTATCAAATAAGCCTCAAGTTTAAACTATAGTAGAACTCTTCAATTGTGGAATTGTATTGTGTAAGAGTTCTATTTCGTATAAAAGTCTAAAATAAAACTAACCCATTAAATTAGCCAATCACACACACACACATAATGGGCTATTGATTCCAAAAAAATCACTTTAAAAACTGAATACGAGGATATATATCATATATAGACCATTTGTTATGACCATTTTTATAATCAGATTGATTACCAAGAAAAAGGAAACTGTACAAAAAATTCTTGAGGGAGCTTCGAAGTGCAAACCATTTTCGTCTCAGGATAAGGAGTTTTTGTTTATTTCAATTCTATCCCAAAAGCCCAGCCATTTTCTTTCCCAAAGCTCTGCAACCAAAAACTTAATATTAACAATTAAGTTGGCCTTCGGTTGGAATATAGTCATTTTTTTGTTGGACTTATTTCGCCTTTAGTATGTTTAAAGTGTATTTTATGCAGTGTTTGGACAAATTATTATTGTAATAGAATTAAAATTAAACTAATGAAAACGTTAACCTACGTGGAACCGAATCAGAAAAACAAAAAATGATTGAATTAACCAACGTGTCCAATTCTAATTCGGTCTCGATTACAAGATATTGACAAGATCTAATGTCGTAACATGTTAAACCTAATATCTAACTTTCGACACCAAAACCAAGCGGCTAATTTTTCTTTTCTTTTTTTTTTTTAGGACCAAAATATTCTATTTTAGACCTAAAATAACCTAACTTCAGATCCAAATCTATAAGAAAATAAGCACAAGCTGCATAATTAGAACCACAAATTAAAATCTAAGAAATCAATATAATATCAAACAGAAACCAAGAAACAAAATAATAGGGTCAGGGAAAATATATGTACATAGATACATAAAATTCATATGCTTCAAGATAACTTGAAAAAGATACACAAATGTTGCATTGCGTTTATGTTATTCAGATATTTATTGATTAATTTTCAATAAGAGTTCCTGATATAATTTTTTGAGTAACTAGTTTTGATTCGATCAACATGATTTTTTTAAGGCATTGATTTTTTCATAACGAAATCTATAATATGAACGATTTGAATCATCAAAATAAATTTAAAGTTTTTTGCTCTAACTTTTTTCGCCTTGTTATGTTTAAAGTTTATTTTATACCGTGTTTGGACAAATTATTATTTTTGTAGGAGTAAAAGAGGTAAGATTAAACTAATGAAAACTAAATGGGATTTACATCGAAAAATAATTGATCAATTTTTTTTTTTACTTAAAATTGCACACGATATGCAAATTAATATTTGGTGGAATTATACCGTTTAATATTTGTAAGGCAAAATCAATCATACAAGCTTGAAATGAAAGGTTATAGAAGATCAAAAATCAAACAGGAGTATTGCAACATCAAAAACCAAACACAAGTGATAGATCATCTTAAAAATATACATACAGAAATTGACAATTGACAATTCAGTCTATTTCGACGCAAGAATTCATCAAATAAGTGAATTCATCTTATAAAACATAAAAACGTAAATCATCAAATTCTGATGATTCATATTCCTACATCGTGTCAGATGAATGCCATGCAACTTCATGTGCAGATGCCCTAAACTTTGAGAAAAATTCATCATCATAATCTAAAGAAAGTGTACTCATCCCATGGATCAAAACCAAGAAAAATGGAGAAAATATGTCAAAACACGAAAAAATAGTAAAATTAAAAAGTATCTACTTCATCTCATACAACTTACCTTAATTTTCACCCCATCGGTAGCTTCCAAGATCCAATCTTTTTAACCATGAATAGGTAGCTTAAATTTCGGACTTATTGTGCTGCGTTTCTCGTACATAGGACAGAAACACAACGCAACAACTTCGAAATTGAAGCCACCGTCGTGAAAATAAGATGAAGAAGTGAGGGATGCCCTAAATTTCAATCTCTCTATCTATATATATGTACAACTCTCCCTAATCATGTACAGATTTCTTGCTTTGGCTTGAAGCTACTTTGTTTCCTATTATTATTATTATTATTATTCCAAAGAAACACACACAAAAAAGG
>BRYF01000023.1:27127137-27129637 GCA_030159135.1 Actinidia polygama | reverse complement strand
TCAAATAAGCTTCATTTTAAAGGGAAAAAATGGAGATAGAAGAAAGGAAGTGAGCTTATATAACTCAAAACTTGCTTCTAAAACTTGGGCCATTGGAACCTCAAATTTTTAGAGGGGGCAATTATATACAAAGTGGGGTTGATTCATTAACTCACGTGCGGGTGTGCCTCAATTGCCTACCCGTCCCGCCCTGCCCCATACGTGTTCGCGGATGCAGGTTGGGCTTGGGCTTGGGCTTGGGTTAATTGAATATTATTTTTTTGGAAAAAAATTATTCAACTACTTTAATTTATAAACCATTAAAAATTACAATTTCATTCCTAGTAATTTTCTTTCTTTTGCGAGTGGTCACGTCGTTTTGAATTTATGTAGAAAGAAAATTATAATTTATTTCTTGAGTTTTTTCTTTACTTTGCGAATAGTTACAATATTTTGAATTTATGCGAATAGGTGCATGTTTTGGCTGGATGAGTGCCTCTTCTAAGAGGTGTGACCCTCCAAAAATGCATCATACCTCTTCTCAAAGGTGTAAAAATTTCTATATAAACCCACCAGTATTCAACATTCATTCATTCTTTCAAAACATATATTTAAAAGTACTAAATTAGCATCATTCTGCACTTTTAGTATATATTTGAGAGATAAAACACTTGAAGGTTCGCCGTGTTCTTTTAATTTTGAGTACTACTATTAGAAGCTCGAAACTGTATGTCCTGAGAATCGTACATCATATTCCGTAAGTATCAAGTGCAAGACATTAAATGATTTAAGAAAACTGAATCAAAATCAGGCACATCCAATACAATTCTGCCATTTTCTATAATCTTGTAAGTTTGTATTTATATTTCGTCATTTTCAATTAGTTATTTATGCGTTTGAAATTCTTACATTTCTGTTTATTTTAAGAAAATAAAAACCCAACACATTTTTTTCAACAAACTGATGAATGAGTTGTTCATAACTCCAGTATTTAATTTGTTGCAATTAAAACTACAATGTTTAATTTATTATCGTAGTCGAACTCTGAGTTTTTATTTTTTTTATTTTTTTTAATATCCCCTAAATTATACAAGCTATTTTCAATTCTCTTGCCGTCCTAATCCCTGGTTGGTTCATGCGTAAAGCCACCCAGTCTCAAAAGTGTTAAAATAATTGACACTTGAACAAAACATTAGCTTAATTTTTGCCCATATTTATACTTTAAAAATACTTGAACTTTCAACTACTCAATTGAATATTATCGAAGTGAAGAATGACCAACCTTTTATAGTTAACTGGCCGCGAATGCCAATACGACGTTTGTGCAATATCTATAGCAATTATTATGAACGTAAATTTTTTTATTTTATGATTTAAAAGTCTCGAAATATACGCATTTATGTTTCTAAAAAACTAATTTTGTAAAATGTATTTGAGTATAAAAAAGTGTGAACAAACTCTAAAATTCTGCTTACGTTAAATGGGTGTTCCTTTATAATAATAATAATAATAATAATAATAAAAAAAAAAAAGTAGTTATCAACCTTCCACCTTTATAGTGGCCTCTCCATATCAAGTAAAGATTCTCATTCGGCACTAAAAGTTATATAATGCACTAATGGCGGCTTAATTAAGATAAGTTCTTTTAAAAATATATCAATATTTGTTAAAAAAATAGAGTAATAATTTTGGATGATACAATAATATCGTATTAAAAAAGATATGTTTATGTGGAGATGAACATGGACGGAGGTGTGTGTTGACAGTGGGGGACCATTCCCCCCCTACTTCTGCCATAATTCTTAGTAGACTACATATCTTTTTTAATATATATTACATAAATATAATACGATGACCCTTCCTAACTCTAATGCCTGCTCTCAATTTCTGCCATGGCCCCCCCAAAATAAAATTATGACTCCGTCACTGGAGATGAAGAAGGGATGGGAAAAAAATGTAGCATATTCATATTGAAGCAATTGAGAAGATTTCACGAAAATGGAAGCAATTTGGGGGGTGAATTTGACATAACAACTTCATGAAGGGACCAAAATGGAAACATCTTGTGAGGTGAATTTGACATAACAACGTCAGGGAGGGATGAAAATGGAAACATAAAAGTTGTTGTATAATTGAAGCACGAAGGCTGTGTTTGAATTGAGGACTTGATGAAAAAAAATAAAAAAAATAAAAACGTTAGCAGATCCAATTGTCTCAAACCGTTCGATCGCTTAACTTTAATCCAAACACAGCCTATGAGATGTTTCCAAGAATTTTTTCTTATCCATTAATGGATTACAAATATAAATCAATAAACAAAGAAGAAGTGTTTTTCTTTTGATAGAAAGATTTAAAAATATCAAATAACTAAGTGGTGGTGACTGAATAATTAAGAAGTCACCTAATGTTGCTGGCCGACCACCAGGCAAGCCTTCTCGTTTGTCGATTTGCGTTGATAGTTTAGGGTCATGTTTGGCTCAAAAATTTAGTATAGAATTTTATATTTTTTTCTATTTATCTG
>BRYF01000023.1:27112137-27114637 GCA_030159135.1 Actinidia polygama | reverse complement strand
GAAACCACAACTAATTCCATTACATTCATCAAACTTCAAAATTGAGTGATTCAATGTGAGGCATTAACGTTTTGCAAACAAATATTCTTTTTTTATTTTTTATGATTTGGTATTCGACCAAAAAAATTGACTAATCTAAATTAAGTACCGTCGGTTAGCGGATAGTCTGATTAAAGTCGAGACAAAACTCATATGAACTGACTCAATATAAGAATTGATAACACCCTAAAAATTTATAACCTGAGACCTTCGAGTCCCGATTGACAAAGTTGTTAACGTTTTCTTTTTCTTTTTGCTTGGTTTCAAATTCAGTGGTTGGCAATTGCATAATATTTCTCCAACAAATGTAGATATTGTGGGATTGGGTTGGGTTTCTTTAAGCAGGTTTTTTTTAGTGATTTTATTTTAAATTTTTGGTCAAAATGTTTCGCTTTTTTTGTTTGCGAGAAATTGAAAAGATAAAAAATAATTTTTTATTTGAAAAATGAAACCAACAAGTGTTTTTTTTTTAAATTATTTTTTCTCAAATATGGCCCGTTTTCCTTTTTTAAATCGTCTACTTGAGAAAAATCGAAAAGATTAGAAATTTTAGTAGAATAATGAAAAAAGTTAATCAAAAAAAAAAAAATCTTCATAAAAAATAAAAGCCAAAAGAACGAGCCAAATAGGGTTGTTAAACGAACCTAACAATAAATTGTTCAAGTTTGGTTTGAAAAATTAACGAGTTTTAATTGAGCCGATTACGAGCTGAATTCGAATAATTTAAAATTTTAAAATATTATAAACTTACCGAGCTGAGTAGTAGATTAATGTTCAAACTCAATTTAAAAATCTTAATGACTTTCAAAAATATATCCGATTGTAATTTGTTTATCAAGCTAACAAATCTTAAACGACTTTTTAAGTTTTAACCGATCACGAATCGAGCTTGAGTAACTCGTGGTCATCAAAAAATAATTAAAGATAATGTTGACAGGTGTCAATTAATCTATGGGCTTACATAGTAACAAAAGGCGCTTTAATTCGGCAGCATCCAAGATTTTGACAACAGGGCCTCCACGAAAGGACGTGTGAATCGTGTGGGCCAGGCCTACAGAAGAAGCAAATAAAAAGCACCTTTTCATTAGTGGGCTCTGATTGTCAACTAATCCGGCCCAATCATGGCATAAGCCCACACGTTGGTCCCCTTCGTACGTGTCCATCTTTCTTTAAATGTAGTTTCCACGTGGTTTGTCGACAGCCTTACACGTGTCATCACATCCATATGTGGGAGATCTAGAGTTATAGGTACGGGCACGTGGCACATGTGGGGAGCCCACGGGTTTGACATTTGGGGCGAGTTCATAATTACAAGGTTATTATGGGTGTCTTTTTGCAAAGTCGGTTGACAATTTTTTCTTAGTTTTATGCCACCTAGTATTTTGTCCGTTATTGATTAAAAGAGGGTGGCAAGGTGGCAAACAAGCATATTTAAGATGTATTTTTTGAATTTTTAATCAATTTTTTTACTCTGTTCATTTTTACTTAGTCTCAATTTGGATACGTGAATTTTAAATTAAAAAATTTATGCTTAATTCAACCCTCCAAAAAAATTTAACTATAGGTGGATTGTGAAACTAAAATGAAAGAAAAATAAAAAACTCCATACGATCCCAGCCATAATCACCGACAACTCGTTGATAGAGCCACTACAACATCACTTACTCCTACCATCACCGCCTCCAAGATTATTCGTGGAGGGTAATAAGGTAATTTTTTTGGATATTTTTTGCGGAGGGTAATAAGGTAATTTTATGCTTTCATTAAAAGAAAAAAAAATGATAGAAAATATTAATGTAATTTTTAAAAGTCAAGTAAGCATTTATAATGTCCTTCAGATTGGATCACAACAAAGTTTGGTACAAGCATTTCAGATTGTATCCAGAAAGGACTGGATTCATATACAAAACCAGCTTGGAAAAAGTTAGATACAGCCCTTTGCTACTTAGGACCACAAGCTAGACAAAAAAAAATTAATGCTTCCTTTTCGTGTTTGTGTTTTGTGTGGATTTCAACAATGGTCTCTGTAGTTCAAATAAAGTTTTACTTTAATTTTTATAATTTTAATTTGAACAATTAAAATTTTATAGTTTTAATTTAATTTTAATGTATTCCTCTATTAATGCTCATTAAGATTTTGAACGGAAAATGATCACGTGAAGCCCTTTTTAGAGTGTGATTTTACCATTGTTGTTCCTTATAGTTTACCCAAAGTTTTACTTTGGTCACTATAAATGGCCATGCGAGTTTTCACTTGCTTTATTTCTATCAATATTATTAACGGATATTGATAGAGAAACTACATTGAAATTAAATTGAATTTTTAGAGTTCTAATTGTTTAAATTTAAACTATAGTGTGGTTGTGTGAGTAATAGAAATGATAGTGAGAAATAAAAAATAAACACATGCGGTAGTTAAGGTGGTGGACGATATTTGAAGGCTTGTTTGACCGAACTGTAA
>BRYF01000023.1:27032137-27034637 GCA_030159135.1 Actinidia polygama | reverse complement strand
GCTAATGAGAGCTAAGGAGGGTTTTATGGGGATTTCACGTAGCAACTGAACATAACAAAACAAACCCAATTTGGCTTCATTTTCCTTCTCTTCTCTTCTCTTCTCTTCTCTTCTCTTCTGTTCTCTCTCTCTCTCTCTCTCTCTCTCTCACACACACACACACACTGATTTTTCAAACTGAAATCAATAAAGACAAAATTCTAATACAACCAGATGGGGCAAAAAGGTAATACTAATATAAAAAGGAATGCTAATAATCGCTCGTGCCCATCAGCAGTGCGAAACAAAAAAATCACCAATCTATTCATTAGAATTTTATAATTTAAAAAATAAATAAGATATATAAAAATAATATAAAATATACATTGCATGAATATATTCGAAGAGATACATTGCTATAAAATAAAAAAAAATTAAAAAAAAATATAAGTTATTAATTTTTTTTGTGGGTTCCTCTTAAAAAATAATTTAATAGGTAAAATATATGATCAGTTTTAGAGGTTTTTGTCCATTGGATAAAAACTTATGTAAGTCTTACACATTTGAGAATAAGGAACTGATATATTTGGGAGGAAAAAAAAATTCAGGTGAAATTTCAACCATTGAATTAACTCAAATAAATAATAAGAGATAATTTTTAAATTTAAAATGAATTGTGATTTATATTATAGATAATCAAATGAATCATACAAAATTATTCCTACTGACATCGCAATCAAGTGTTTGGTTACAATTTTTTTTTGGGTGTGTGTGTGGCGGGCGGGCAGGACGGGGCGGGATTCTTTTGTATATAAATTTTTTTTTTATATAACTGTTCATTGAATTGGACCATGGTGAACATTTTTCTTCGTAGAAAAGACTTGCAAAATGCTGGAGGGTTTTTTTTTGGGTTTTTTTTTCAAAAAAATTCAAAATAAAATCTCAAGAGGTTGACTTTAGTAATAAATTAAATTCTTAGATTTCATTTTCGTACATGAATTTGAAATCCATCAAGTATATTTGGATGACAAACAAACTAAATAATTTGAATTCAAGGCAAATTACTCGTTGAATTTCAAGAACGAAATGAAGAATTTCAAAATAACTCTCAAATAAGTATTATTTGACAAATCACTTTATTTTTTTATGTATCTCAACTTTACTTCCAACACTTCCCCAAATCTCAAAACTCACAATTGGATATTGAGTATGCCATGACTTTAACCCATTTTACTTTTGAATTCAAACTCAGAAATGTAAGATGGTTATGAAAAATTACAAGATGACCGGAATTTACTTACTGCGGTTAATCTTCCCCTAAATCTATTGTCACATTGTTCTCGTCCCTCTATTCCCTTTCTCCATCTCTCTCTTATTGAAGGGAAAACCTTTGTACCATGGATTTCATAGCAACACGTCCTGTTGTAGCATTGTTTAGTCGCTGGGATTGTTGTTGATCGGAGCTGGGGAGTCATTCATTCCATTGTCCTTTTTTTTCAATAGGCAGCATAGTTTTAAGAATTCGTGCGTATCTTTTTTCACACAGTGTAAGTGACAATTTTTCCAACTTCCCAAGTACAAAAAGCTTGGAAATCTGAAATTAATGAATGGAAACCCATAATCAGTGCCAGCAAAATATTGCCAAAAAGAAGAGTCGTGTTCTTACTTTTTGACCTGATTTTCTGGGACATGGTCGGGTTTATTCAGTGATGCTAACCTAACTTCCTAGACCAAAGTGTACAAGTTCCTCAAACTCAAGATTGCAAGTTGGGTGCTTGGTGTTATCAAAATCACCCGGAATCGAGCACAACACGAAGCACGGAAAACACAAGAAATAAATGAATGTTACTTATTTGATTATGTAATTATTAATTTTTAATTAATTTGATTTTTTACATAAATACTTTTTTCAGTGCGCCGGCGGCGGCTTTACGCCAAAGTTCATAGAAGAGAAGCGTGTGCCGTCTCCCACAAATCACTTTTTTTAGGTTCAAACTGTCGCTTAGACTGATAAGCCGCATAATTTGATTACTAGTGCTCTCTCATAAGCTTTGGAGACTTCTAAAGACTTTGTAATTGTCTTATTCTTGGAGGATAAAAGTAATCAACGCCATATTATTTAAAAGACGTAAGCTCTCCTCCAAACCATCATTCCTTCGTAGTCCTTCGTGGGCCCGTCCCAATTTCACACTCATGATCTATTTTTTTTTTATCTCTTTTTAGTTCTACAGAGAAAGTTATCTATGCAAAAAATAAGAAACTCAAGTTGACAGTTGAATTAGTCAGTCATTCTATAAAATAAAATGCGATTTCTTCATATCTTTAGAAATATTCAAAGAAAATAACTTTTTATACGAAAAATTATATAATAAATAATGGATTTTGATTTCTACACTCCTTGTTTTACAATCTACACTCTAAATTTTGTCTCTATTAGGTAAATTATAAAAATGTTCTTCTCTTTTCTATTGACTTCTGAGGGTATTTTTGTAATTTTACCTAATAAAAACAAAATTTAGAG
>BRYF01000023.1:26887137-26889637 GCA_030159135.1 Actinidia polygama | reverse complement strand
TGTCTTGGATCAACTGAGCCACAATTTCGCCCAACTTGTTTTTAGTTGATTTGGTTTTAGGAATTTTTTAAAACTATTTAATTAAAATTTTATAATTTTCTGGTTTCTCTTGACCAGAAGTCTAAAAATATTTAATTTAAAAAAAATCACTAAACACAAAAAATTCATTTCCACTCGACAAATTAGCTAATTTTTTGTCCTTAGTGGGTACCCCCCAAAAAATTGAACAAAACTTTTACCTTTTCAGATTGCTCTCATCAAGAAGAATTGGAAAAATATAAGATTTTAATTAAACGGTTAAAAAAGTTAACTAAAAGCTGAAAAAACTTGAAAATCCAAAAACTAAAAATATATATATATAAAAAGGCCATATTACTGGGCCTACATAAACATTTAGTGCAGATAGGTCTAGGTTGTATCATTTAATGGATATTCAGGCAAAGGACTCTTATTATTGGGGTGGGGACAACGTAATTTGTGGCATATAGTTTGCATTAAACTGTGGGGAATTATTTGGGTAGGGATTTGGATTTCAGATGTGGGTAAGATTTGTAAAGAGGGAGGGACATATTAGATTTTGGATCTCGGATTTGTGGAGAAAAAAGCAAAGGAAATGGAAAATATAGGTAAAGAAATAAGAAAGTAGGCTCTGTTTGGTGTGTTTTTTACCTGCTTTGGTTTCCATTTGCTTGTTATTTAGAGACTATCCATGTTTGGATAGGACTATTTCAAAATATTCGCATAGAGCTCATTTGATTTTTCGATTAATTATGAGGACGGTTGGAAAACATAAGATCGTGGATGTTGATACGGGAGAATAAAATGAGATTATGTATACTATATGATTAGCTATATATGTTATATTTGTGTGAGGTGGTTAGTCTTAAAAGGGTAATCCTCCGTACTATTAGCCTAACCTGCTCCTCCTGTGATCCAAACAAACAAATACCATTAATGTTTTCTGGCGAGGTATGACCAAAAAACCCTTCGATACTTAAGTTAGAGATCAAAAAAGAAGTATGAGAGATGAGAACTCATATGGACAGATTTTAGTAGGGTTAGAATGAATATCAATGCCCATCCAGTATCCTCCAACCAACTTAAACCCTTTTTGTTCTTCGAGGGACTATTCTACACACAATTACGGTCGACTCAACTCTTTATCCCTTCTTATTCTATGTCCAACCAAATACGAGACGAATCTTAATCTTAGTATTTTTAGACCCGATGTTTGCAATCCCAGATTACCTTATCCCTCAAAGTAGCCCCTAAATCAAACATGGATATCTTTATCTATGTCCAACCAAATACTACACTGAGTCTTAATCCTAATAGTTTTAGTCCCGAGACTAATAATTCCAGGTTACCTTATCCTCAAAGTAGCCCCTAAATCAAACATGGATATCTTTGTCTTTTGAATCCCTGGTTGTGAACAAAACATAGGGGAAAGCAGTTGTTTAGGCCACCAAATTTAGCCATCAAAGCCTCACAATAATTTTTCACAAGATCAAATGTGGTTGAAACACCACAAGTTCACCATTTCCCGGTAAAACCAATCTCCAAACTCATCACAACAGGCCTTTGAGAAGACGGCGTGGTGGTGGGTGGGGGAAGAGAGGGAAGGATAAGCATGTCAATGTCAATGCCAAAGTGTAGATCCACACACTAGGCACTGGATAAACGACTACCTCACACACATTTTTCTCGAGCTAGCCCTTGTCGATATGTTGGCAGGAAATGCCAGGCACTTGTCCCAATCAGAAACACAATACCCGGATTCAGACCGCATTATAGCCTAAGCAATGATGGGTTGCTTTGTCCATGACCAAAAAGATGCATTCCTTTATAGAGCGTAACTTTGCAAAAGCTTCTGAAGTTGATTACTACTCACCAAGTTGATGGTGCTGGTGGTGCAGACAGTTTGGATTAAACCGGTTTAGAAGTAATGGATTTATTAGGAACCAACCCAAACCGTTTACTTATATGAAAATCCTTTTTTGAATTGTATTGACTAGTTTTTTTATTTTTGAAAATTAGAATCGGATCATTTAGATCGTAGAAACGGACCAACCCATGCGGATTGAGTCGGCCTTGTCTTGTCTAATTTAATTTTCTGCTGCTGCTGCCTTTTTTAACACTCTCTAGGGTTAAAATCAGAATCTGAAATGCATGAAAACATAGCTAGAGACCTTATAGAGGAGGAAAAGTAGCTTAAGCAGGTCAGTAATGGCAAAAATCAGAGAGTAGGCCACTTGTTTTTTTGTATGCCTCTTGAGGCTGTGTTTGGTTCCGAATTTGTGAAGAATTTTTTTTTGAAAAAGCTAGAGGATTCAACCGTTTTGAACTGTTGAATCATTTAACTTTATATTTTTTTCCTTTTCTTTCACTAAATTCAGGATCCAAACACAGCCTGAAAGATTTGTTAGTCTGAGAAAGTGATTTGAACTCATGGAAAGCAAGATGAAAATATTTTTTTGTCATTCCTCGCGTGAATTCTGTT
>BRYF01000023.1:26869637-26872137 GCA_030159135.1 Actinidia polygama | reverse complement strand
TATTTTTTTAATATTAAATTTTTATGAACATGTAGTATTTTTTTTATTGATATTATATTTTTAATTAAAAAATAAAATTTATTTTTTATTTTATTAAATTAAAAGTAAGGGTATTATAGACAAATTCAAAAAAAAAAAAGTTATTTTCAATCTTTTTTCAACAAACACAACTCAACTGCTTATTCATAATTTCACAACAATTGCAATCGCTTTAGAGGCTTCTTCTTAATATTCAGAATCTAAAATCTCTCTTACAGAAACGAAAGTTAATTTTTATAACAATTACAAACACATGTTCACCCTCGTTAAATCTCCCTTGAGGTCAATTTAATTTTTTTTCTTTTTTCTTTTTTCTTTTTTGGGCCTAGTGTCCTTTTCCAAAAGTTTCCATGAATGCTGGTAAGGGCTTGACTTGAATAGATTGCTTCTGGGCATCAATAAGCTGTTGCATGTATGAATTAAGAAAGTGAAAAAGCTGAAATATTATTGAGAAAGTGAAAAATGTTGCAAAGCCAAGCATGGACATGTTCCCTTCTCCAAGGCATATTCATGATGGATACTCATGAATCAGGGGGTTGTTTGGGAAGCACAAAAGTTTTGTAACTTATGTTTATTGGACCTACTTTCAAGGGAAAGGATCAATAAAGATTGCTTTTTCTTTAAGATTATCATATTATTTTATTTTTTGGCAAAATTCGATTTAGTGATTTTTTTTTTTACAATTGACCAGAATTTTTATACTTTTTCGGTCGTTATTGATTAGGAGAATCTAAAAATATTTAAAAAAAAACTAATTTAAAAAAAGATTAAAGAAAAAAAATACTTTTATTTTTGCTCAACTAATTAGTTATTTTGTTTGTTTGTTTTTTAGTGATTTTTTTCCAAATATGAATATTTTTTATATTTTTCAGATTCTTCTCGTAAAGAAGAACAAAAAAAAAGTACGAATTTTTTTCATCAAAATGGTGAAAAAATTTCACCAAAGATTACTAAAAGACTCAGAAAACTAAAATTGTTAAAAAAATCTTTTAAAAAAAATCCAAACAGGGCCTTAATTTTTCAATTCTTGAAACATCCGCTCACGCCGAGCTGGGCGGGATTCAAACCCTTGTCAGGCCCAACCAGGGGAATGTCAGACCCTAGGCCGGGCTGATATGGGCCTTATCTTGCTCATTTCGGGTCAGCCCACGGGAAGTTTCATTTCAGGTGCTGTTTTCAAAAGGGCAAATTATAATTTGACCCCCTTAATGTATTTCCCAGTTTGACCTTGAAAATAAATAATTATGTCACATTAGCCCTTAACCTATTACTTTTTCTAGATTAGACCCAGTTCCTTAACTCCATCCAAATTGTTGATGGGATATTACACATTTCTTGGGATAAAATAGATTTTTTTAGATTATTATTGTTTTTAGTGGCCATTTTTTATCTTCTTGTCAAAGAGTTCTTGCTTTTCCGGTATGTCTAAATTAGAGGAGTCGGAATTTTTTTAAAAAAATATTTACAAAAAAGTGATTAAAATATAAATTAATTCAAAATTAGATTATTTTAGATATTAGTGGTTTTTAATTTTTTTATTCTTTTAATAAAGACAAACTGGAAAAATAACTAAAAAATGGAAAATGTCAAACATTTTGCAAGGGCTTTAGGAGATTTATTAGCTTACTTAACTTGAAATGGGCCTGGATTGGCTAGGAAGTGGGCCCATTCATTTTTTGGTGTAGCAAAAATGGGCTGGATGGTAGCAAAATGGGCCAAGTAAAACCCAATGGGGTGTGGTATTCTCATGGATAGTAGCAATGCCTTATGAAGGCTTTTGTTGTAGTTAAATCTAATAATACAGGCCAGGAAACAAAATTTTATAGGCTGTGTTTGGATCAAAAGATTGGGTGATGGAAAATGTAGACGATTTAATGTTTTTAAAAAGTTAAATTTTCTATTTATTTTTTATTTTTTTTTCTTATCAAATCCGTGATCGAAATACAGCCTCAGTGATATAAAATTTTCAGAAAATAAGTTTCAAAAACTGTTAACCGCCAATATTTTATTTTTACTTTTAAAATTGTTATACAAAATTGATTTTAAACGAAAAATTCGAAAAATGTTTCATCTACTTCCAACATTAAAATAATTATAAAAATTCTCTCTGTAATGATTCTTATTATTAAAATAATTATAATTAAAATAAATGTTTCTGTTTTTCCTCTTGAAAAAAGGAAAGATACTCTCTTTGTTCTCTTCTTCTAGTCCCCTTACCTCCCTGCCGACTTCCTGGTCCTCTCTTTCTCGAGGTTTCTATTTTGGTATTTTGTAAAATATTATTTTATTATGAGCTATGATGGAGACGAGAGAGAGGGTTTAGATATGGGAAAGTCATAAGGCTACAAAATGCCCTAATCATTTGATTCTTATCCAAGACGATGACAAATCAGCAAATAGGCCACTATCATCCACACTTACCATCCAGTTGTATAAAGTCTCGAGAAATGCTAAGTTTACA
>BRYF01000023.1:26824637-26829637 GCA_030159135.1 Actinidia polygama | reverse complement strand
AATTATAAGTCTTAAATTATAATTTACTCAAAAGTGAAATGTTTTGAAGTTATAATTCGCTACTTAAATTGAATGACATTTGCCTTGAAAATTAGATGTTCTGTTCTAAAAATATCACATGAATTCCATAAAAGTCAATTATAGGACACCTTCCGCGCATGACTCGTCTAACTGAGGCTCCGCTTGGCACCAGTTCTTTTTAGTTTTTCGGTTGCCTTTTTTATTTAAAATAAGTAAAAAAATAATAATTAGAGTTATTTTTTTTGCTTTTCTGCTTTTATTTTTTTACTTATTTTTAACTAAAGTAAAGTCAAAAAAATAAAAAAAAAACTTAGCTTTTTTAATAGCAAGCTTAAAAAAGATTGAATTTTAAGCATTACCAAACGAAGCGTGAGTCACCATGCCCCTTGGAAATTCAACAATCTCCAGATTTACATACAAATCTGTGTTCTGACCCCTAGCCTAGCTAGCGACTTATTGATCATAAATAAGGAAAGCAATTAACAGTTTTGAAGGTTAAAAAAAATAATCATAAATGTCAATGTAAGACTTGGTAAATTCTCATCAGCAAAGACTAATTACTAATACACAACTGTGGCCGACTTTAAGGTCACACGAACCCAACCAAGTTGTAAATTCCTTGCTCAAATATTCATTGAACAAGAGTGGCATTCAATTAAGCATGGTGCAAGGGGAATTAGTCAACCTATAATTGGAGCTTTTCATAGAAAAATAGGAAGTGATGACAGTAGTGACTTTATCAGAACCATTGACTATAATTCTTCTGCAATGACACAATCTCAAATCATTCCATAACAATTCAACATTAACTCCAAACTTGAAAGTCTGCTTCCTTTCAAGGTCTCAAGTTATAAATGTATAAAGTCATGTTAATTCTAGAGACAGGACAGTTCATACGAGACTTTGTTCCAACTTTAATTGATCTTCCGTTATTAGACAGTGAGATTAGTCATCCGAATTAGTTAGTCCTTTGAGCAAGATACCAAGTTATCATGAAGAAGAAAAAACTTGCACTGCAGCATCAAATTAAATTGACAAAATTACGAGGTTATATTAGTCAATCCCACAAATTAAATTGACACAATTATCAGGTTAAATTAGTCACTCCCCTTTTTCCAACTCTAACAAAACCGCTCATCTTCTGATCAGACCAAAAACATGCTATAGCATTTTCTGCAGACGATCTAATAACGCTCAGAAACTCAATTGCAAATACAGAGAATGACAATAAACACATCCCAACAGAATTCATAAACAAGAACAAATGTATTCGCAATTAATATGAATAATATAGGCAGAATTGGTTGATTGACTAATAGAAATGGAAGGAACCTTCAATTAGGAGTCATGTAAGGCGATGATGCCCGTTGAGCGCCACCGAGTCGTTCGAGTGGCCTTCGAATCCACGTTCTTGCTGTTGCAACATCCCATCGCGTAAGGCGAGGAGTCTCTCTGTTAAGCTCACAAGCCCAAACTACACTGTAATACGTCTCTCCATGTTTGGATCATTTTACTCAATTAAAATCACAGGACCCCTCTACGTACAACCACATGAAGTTTTTCTTGTGGGGTAGATTCTCACTGACGTTTAGAGTTATCAATACCATATTGTCCTAAATGAAAATTTGTACAGTAAACTCTATGTATTGTACTATTTAAAATGTCATTCTATACTGAATTGTACCATTCTAAATCAACAGAATCAATATTTTTTTATAAATTTTAGAGTTTTAAGAAGATTGTTTAGCCATTTTTAAAGCCCAAATTACTTTAGAAGGATTTCTTCACTTTAAATTTATGGTTTCCTATTTAAATATCTTAAAACTTGAAATGTGTGGTTAAAAGCCTAACTGTAAGGTTTCAAAAATTTTCTTTATATATATGAATAATTTTGGATGTGGGTATAATTGAATTCATGTATAGTTAATTAGGCCACATGTGAATTAGTGGACCTAAGTGTATTTTAAATTGGGTTTAAATTAAAAAATTCATAACTTTTGGGATAAAGATAAAGAGGACATTTAAATTGAGTTGATATAATGTAATTAAAAGTTGAAGGGGCTGAGTGTAATTTAGGAAAACAATTCGGCCGAAAGTGAAAGTGGCCGAACGTGGCCGAAAGAGAAAAAGAAAAAAAGAAAAAAAAAAAAAAAAGGAAGGAGACAAAGTGATGGGCTTTTATATATATATTTAAATATATATATATATATAAATATATATATATATATAAATATATATATACGATGGATCACATGGGGTGTATATATATGTGTGTGTGTTTGTATAGAGAACAGAAGAAAGAAAGAGGGAGAGAGAGCACGGAGAAAGAAAGAAAGAAAGAGAGAGAGAGAGAGAAAAATGAGAGAAATTATATAGTGTGGTTAGTCTTTGATCAAAAAAAAAAATAGTGACATAGATCAACGGTGAGATGACGTCGGATCAAGGCAAAATTTTAGTATGATGATCATGGGAGCCAGATCTTCATATCAAAGGGCGTAAAATTCAAATTGAGGTAAAGGGGGTTAGTTTGTTGGGGTTTTACTTTGGGTTTGTTGTTAATAACTTATATAAAGTCTATTAAGATATTATTTTGAGTATTGAACTTGAAATAAAAAAATACATGATTTATAATGGAAATTGTAAATGGACGATTGATTTATGGTTATGTTTATATAATTTGATTTTAACAAATGCATTCTACATAATTTTTAACAATGCATATTATTGATGGTTTATAATATCATGCATATTATATTGTTTACATTAAAAGATGTTAGCAAATGTAACTTGATATATGTTGGAATTTGAAAAAAAAATAGTTTTGGAAAGAAAATGATACGTTTGGGTAAGTCTTGAGCCTTCGGTGAAAGTCCGAGAAGTTAACTGTATGAAAAGTCATAGATGGCAACTGCGCTACGTTTGGGTAAGTCTTGAGCCTTCGGTAAAAGTCCGAGAAGTTGACTGAATGAAAAGTCCTAGATGGCAATTGCGCTACGTTTGGGTAAGTCTTGAGCCTTCGGTGAAAGTCCGAGAAGTTGACTGACTTTTGGGTAAGTCTTGAGCCTTCGGTGAAAGTCCGAGAAGTTGACTGACTTTTGGGTATGTCATGAGCCTTCGGTGAAAGTCCGAGAAGTTGACTGACTTTTGGGTATATCATGAGCCTTCGGTGAAAGTCCGAGAAGTTGACTGATGATTATGTATGAATTTTCTTTTTGAAAAAAGCTAGAGAGGTTAAAATCATTGATTTAAAAAAAAATCATAAATTGGATTATTGCTTTTGAGAAAAGCTAGAAAATCTGAGAAATTATTGGAAAAAAATTAATTTTAAGAAAAACTAGAAAATTTGAGAAATTATTGGATAATTGCTTTTGAGAAAAGTCAGGAATTTGAGAAATCATAGATTGAAAAATCAAAAGTATATTTTGATATGGATGAAAACATATTTTATTGCATCATGTTTTCATTATATGATTATGTGTCATGGTTTTGGCTTGAAACATCAAGACCATTGTTAAATCTTTTCAAGGTAACTCACCTTTACTATAAAATGAAGTTCAGGTACCGAGGGTTACCCTGAATCGTAAGACATGAGGATGTCAGTTATATATTTCACTTTGAAAATATAGATTGACATGAAATTTGGAAATTGTAATATTATTTTGACTTTGTGTGGATATTGTCTTTGGGATATCATTTGTTTTGTATTTGATAGCTTATGGAGAGCTTGGTTCTACTTGAGAGACAGATGTATTGTACTCTGATGAAATGACAAGTATATTTGTCATATTATTTCGCAATTGAGTTGTTTGATTACGTGGCCGAGTCTTGGTTTGACCGGGGCGTGACACTAACTGTGATGGTATTAACAATCTATTAACTCAAAAAAATGCATATGACATAAAAAAAAGTCGAAACAGTACACCGGTATACGGATACCTGTATCTATTTTAACTCATCGTGCAATTAACTATTTTTTGGCTCCAAACCGTTATTCATTTATATATCGTTGCAATAACGATGTGTCACAAAAAATAGAGTTATTGGATTTTATGAATTATCATATTAAGTTACATTTGTTTTGACGGTATAATTTAATTCATAATAGAATATGCATTATTTTGCCTTCTAAAAATAAGTTTAATAATACATAATTATTTTTAATTTTGTATACATCTTTATTACAAGGATATCTAAAAAATGAACAATTTAAATTAGGGATGTTCAAAATATCCGAGAGACTCGAGACCCGACCTCATCGGTTCGGTTTGGTTCGGTTCTACCATGGCATCGTGTCGGTTCTGGGTCTAAAAATAGAAAACCGTGGAAGGTCGGTTCGGTTCTCGGGTCAGTGTGATTTTTTTACCCAAAATCGATCCGACCCGAGATCCGAGGAACTAAAGCGAGAACCGACGTCTAAAACCGATCATATAGACCTACAATGCACTCGCGCACACTTGATTATTACCTATGCTATATAAATTTTAGGAAGAACCGAAGACCCGACCTGAGACTTGAGAAATCGGACCCGAGCAGTTCGGTTCTCTTCGGCTCTCGGATCGATTCTGGGTCCAAAAATAAAAAACCGTAGATGGTCGGGTCGGCTCCGAGTCTGTCACATACCCGACCCAAACCGACCCGTGTGCACCCCTAATTTAAATAACCAAATCACATACATTTAATAAAAAAATAATCAACTTCACGAAAATCACATGTAGGTATCATTACATGGATTCGGATCCTTTGAAGTGTAAGTTCAGTGGAGTGCTTCTAAAGTGTACAAAATGGTATCGTTTTATACATTTTAAAATCAAAACAATGTTATTTTAGTTATATCCATAGCACGACGTTATTTTATTATTAATTAAAATAATATTATTTTAATACTAAAATATACAAAATAATATTATTTTGCACACTTAAAAAACACTCCACGGAACTTGCCATTATGAGATCCGAACTCATCATCACATAGCCAGAAC
>BRYF01000023.1:26684637-26689637 GCA_030159135.1 Actinidia polygama | reverse complement strand
GGTGGGGGAAGAGAAGAGGCATCAGATGATGCAAAACCTAGGTGACCAGTCCGAGGAAGAAGAAGAAGAGGAGGAGGTCGAATCGAATCGACAGCCCGATAACGCTTCTGTATGATCTCTACTTTCCATCTACCTCCTAAGATTTTCAATTTTTTGGGTTCAATTTCAATGGAAACAGCCACATTAATTTCCGAGATATATTGATTTAGGCCCAAATAATGCTAGGTTTTCTCATGGACAAGTATGTGTGCTATATGTGTGTACAAGGAATTGTAATTGCTGATTCTACCTGTTAGGTTTGAATTAGGGAATTAACTAAGCAAATGTATGCTTTTTCTTTCTTTGTTTCTTTCCCTTTTTTTTGGATAGTTGCTAGAGGAAAAAGTAGAGGAAAGGGAAAAGTTAATGGATCCAACTGTTCAAATTGAATATTTTTCCTTTTCTTTTCCCTCTACCAATCACTCCCTAAAAATCCTTGATTCAAATACAGCCTAAAAGCCAAAAACTACTAACAAAACCCAAAAAGTATGGAGAACCAAAAGGCCTAAAGCAACCAACTGCACTACTATTACCAAGACATCAGAAAAAACAAACACAGGCACAACACAATGAGCTCAAAAGTGTTAAGAAAAAGGAAAATCAAACCAACTGCACTACTATTACCAAGACAGCAGAAAAAACAAACACAGGCACAACACAATGAGCTCAAATAAGTGTTAATAAAAAGGAAAATCAAACCAACGGACCAAAAAATGCTCCTAATTTCTGCGAATTCAGAATTTTCCAAGAAATTCTTCGAGACAGCATTGCTCGATTCAATTGTTTAATTTTGGAGTTATAACCGGTTAATGTCATGTTGGCGTATATAGTCATACCCATGTATCTATATTTATCTACACACACACACACACATATAAGCATATATCTTTTTGTGCTTTGGTGTACAAATAATTGAACATGTAATGCCATACATTGAGACTACGAACTTAAACCTTCTTTTCAATAAATATGAGAAAAAAACTTGAAAGCAAAACAGTGTGTGACATCCATTTTATTTTTGTAATGACTTTTGGTCCAGGATGAAGGGAGTGGAGGGATAGAGCCTGAGGGTGAAATTGAAGTTGAGGTAGAAGGTCAATGGGAAGCAAAAGTGAGAGTGACGATGAGGTACATGAAGTAGATCCTGATATTGGATAAAGTGAGGGCGAACGAGATCAAAGTTCTTAGGAAGTGGAAATTGGTCATCAAAGGGAACAAAGTGAAGGAAAAGAAATAGACAGTGATGGAAAGGAAGAGTATGGTCATAGAGTAGTTACAAGTAGGAGACGAGATGTGATTGAAAGTGGATCAGAGGGTCCAAAGAAAACCATTATGCTGATATTGAAGACGAGAAGGTTGAACAGGCTAGAAGTTCGAGGTATTCTGCAGAAACTTCTATTTTTTATCCCCTTCGTTATCAACATAGTTTCAAGCATTTATTTTTTCTGTTTGTTTTTGTTCATTTCCATGTGCTATTACTGTGCTGCTGAACTATTCATTCAGGTTTATTAGATTGGTTGGTTTGTCTGCATTCTGCATCTCTTCCTTGTTCTTTCTCCCCTACCGTTCCTTCTTATCTGTCCAATGTGCTGAAAAATCACGGTTATTGATCCATTTTTCCCCCCGAATTTCATGTTTTCTCATGTGGTTCATGTCTGGATTACATTCTAGTGTATGTGGTTGCATATGGGAGGTTCCAAGCCCATGGTTAGTTGCATGCATTTTACATCTCTCTTTCTTAGGGTTTCTGCATCGGCTTCTCATTTAGAATGTTGAATTTATAAACTTATATACCAAGTTGCTGGGGATTCAGGGTGAGAAGACACGTCTTTGTTATGAGAATGGAATTTTTTGGTGCTTTCTTTCTTACTAGTTGCTTCATCTCTTGTTCTTTCGGTATTGGTAAGTATTGTTGTGGATCTTCCACCACATTCAACTTTGTTCATTTTCGATGTGCTTTTGCTTTACTGCATCTGATCATAATTTATTTTGTTTGATACTGCATCTTTTTTCTTTTTTTGTGTGTGTTTTGGTGCATCCTTTCATCCTTTCTTTACTTACATTGGTGGTATGTGATCAAATATGAAACTGGAAGTGACCAATTTACTTCAGTCCAGTGCTCGATGATGGTTGATACTTTACTCAATACAAATTTATTAGGAATATTCTATTTTCCTAAATGAAGGAAACAGTGCTCTTGCTGATGTGTTGCTATTTAAACCACGTGGGATGGGTTGTGATTTTCCATAGTTCCAGCATTTGTGAAATAAGCTTTGAGGCCTGGTTCCTTGCTGCGTATTTCTTTACGTTGAGATATTTTGACAAGTACTATATTAACTTTCTACAGGTCACCTGGAGAGGAGAAAGATGATGCTCACCTTTCAAACTCGGCTCCTGAGATCTGTGATGTATTTGGTGACTCCGATGATGAAGAACCAGTTGAGTACACTGTTCAGAACAACGTTGAGGAAGATCCAAATGTGCGTTTCAGGTGTTACAAAATATGATACTTAGTTTTTTGCACTTTTGTTCCTAGCCATGCTATATATTGTCCCGAGGAAGATAAAATTTTGGTTTCTTTTGATAGAGATCCCCTATGGAATAGGAAGGGAGCTATGGAAGAAATCTGAGACCTGAAGATATGGTACTTGATGAAGATGCTCAGTATGAGCCTGAAGAAGAGAACATTGAGACTAAAATTGGGTAGAAACCAGTTGGTCCTCCATTGGATCTAGAAATTCAACTCCACCCTCCTCCAGTTCATCCAGATAAGGTGTTTCTCTGCACAGCTGTAGTTATGTCTGAATGTATATTTTTGTTGATTATAAATGACTTTGCTGCTACATATAATTGCGAACTTTTTTTTTTATTTTCCAGTTTTGCATAATAGATTTTCTAGGTTACAAAACTTTTCCCCATAACATTACTTTTCAGGACTGGTAGTCATTTTTAAGCTCTAGAGGTACCTCACATGCGCATCTTACGTTGTAACTTAGAAGGCAAGAGATTGGACAATGCACCACTCAACATAGAATAATCATGCAACACTAGCACTTGGCATCAATATGCCCATTTAAGAGGTTTACGTGAAAAATGGAAAATGTTGGTTCTTCAGATGCATGGACTTCCCAACTAAAAGAATCAACTCAAAGATGGCTAGTTTTGGACGGGATATTCTTCTTAATTTTCATTATTGTATTTTTTGTATAATTCATACTTGTATTGTGATGCCCCAATTTTTCGGAAGATAGAAGTTTACCCAAGAACGGCTAGAAAATTACATAAGTACCAATGGAAGGTTAAAATATTACAAGCCAAAGTTGTTTTCTTAGAGGAATAGGTCTGAATGAAGAAATTAATACAAAGCATAAGTTTTAGAACAAAACGATGATCATGGAGTACAAAGCAAAATGAGAAAGTCCTAGGATTGAATTGGGCTTAAGTCAACCAAGGTTCCACATACTCGGCGTCCTCCTCCGGTTGTTCTCCTTCTCCCTTGGTACTTGGCATGAAACACCATGAGTTGCAAGACCCATCAGAAAATCAAACCTACGGTATGCTACTCCCAACTAAACCCCAACTATCAAATAAAGAATATTAACAAAAGAACATATTAACACATAATAGTGCACGGACGAGTGTGTTAACGTAATGTTCAATTATTAGCTCTAAGAGTTATTTAACTAAGTCATAGCTAGGGTCCCCAACCCAGTGGAGTACCACTCCTACCCAACCTCAAAGTGTGAGCATCTAAGGCTGATCGGACCCCCCTGTGCCAACGATGACGTCTCCGAGTGTTATCTACCTAAATCGTGTTATCCGAGTCACAAGATCGGAGATTACGTTGGTTCAGGCAATGCCACCCTACTTCCATCACAACAGAGTTAGTTCGGATCATGCCACCGCATTGCTACAAGGTCTGACGTCAAACTCAAGCCACCCTAACAATCGTCCGTGTATTCAACCACAAGGGCTCACTCTGAACAATCAAAATCCATTCTTTTACAACCTTTATTGCAATTAACCAAATTTTCAACCCAACAATAAATCCCCCAATGTGTATCTGCGTGAACACATTAAACGCTGATGTTACAACGTAACTATTCGCGAATTAATGACATGCACAATGATATTAGCAATATAATAACATCAATAAATCAATCACATGCATGAAATAAGATTTCAAGTACAGGGCTAAGAAGCAAAATTTCACCAACACACAATTTTGAAAAATATGCCCAGATACTTGTACAGAAAAATTGAAAAATAATACTTGCATTATACTATTTCATATGGTTTGGTATATTGATTCGCTCCGAGAAGTGAATTCTTTTACCGCAAGTGTACGGGTCGCGAAGTAGTTATAAACTCGAAGTACGAGTATCGATCCCACAAGGAACAGTGCCAAGGTGAAGGCAAGAGAACTAAAACACTACGATGCAATCCTAACAAAATTTCTACTTATGCTTCAAAAAGGGTAAAAATAAAAATAATAACTTTGGTGTTTGATGAGATTTTAAACTAAATTTAAAACTAAGGAAAACAATAAAGATTGACTTAACTTGATAATAAAAAGGACTTAGAATCGATTGATCCAGTCAATTGGGATTCTCGGAATCATTATGGAAGCATATTATAACTCAAATTTTTGACTACATCGTGAGTCTCAAATTCGGAAGATTTAGCATTAAAACCAATTATTCCTTCTTACTTCACCTCTAAATAAATCTGTTTGTTATAACCATGGTAGTGCATCATCGATCCGCATCACAACGATGTTATCGAACATAATAGGACTCCCAAGTTTTCGAAAGTAATTAAATCTGGTTGTTTTAATCATGGTAGTGCATCATCGATCCGATTAACAAGATTGTTTATCGAACATAATAGGACTCCCAAGTTTTCGAATATATTTAGATTGGTGAAGAAAAGAAATTAAAATTAAAAAGATTTAACGGTGA
>BRYF01000023.1:26677137-26679637 GCA_030159135.1 Actinidia polygama | reverse complement strand
AATCATGTAAAATGAATAAGTTGAAAAAGGAAACCTACTCTAGATGTATTAGAGGCTTGGGAATTATAGTGAATATGGCTGCTGTATATTTCTTGAATAAGCCTGTTTTCATATGTCTGAATTATCTTCAACTGCTTTAATAGCATTTGAGCATCAGATTCGACCGTAGTCGATGATCCTATGTGAACTTTAACCCTCTGACCTCTATCAGATGTAACTACAACTCTCAAGTGGGTGGTGCCTCGATCATAAGAGGTATGAGTTGCAGCCAGATAAGAGATCCTTTTACCAACTTTATTCCATCCCAAATCTTATGTGTTATATTTAGTTGGATTTAAGCTTGTTATGCTAGATGTGTTTGTAGTATGTTATATTTATCTATATCCAAGCTTGCTTTGCTAGATCCATTAGTGATTATGGGTCGCCACGATTGAGATACATTAAAGTCTTTGATGGAAAAAAGAGAGAATAGATCCGTTTGTAGTTTGAAATGGTCAATGAAAATAATCTAACAATTAATAATAGGTTTGATGAAAATCTGTTTCCCTAGATCGGGTGCAGCCCTAATTCAACAGTTGGTGGAATTGAAGGGGTTGAAAAAACAGAAATTGAAGGTGTCATTGCCTAGCAGGGTAGCAACAACCATTAAAGGTAGCAGAGTGGTCCTTCTGTTTAAAGGTTGGAGTAACTGGACTGGGACCCACTGGTACATTTGTGAGTTGATAGCGATCTAGGTGAAGTTAATGGCTAAGAAAGTTCTCATAGTATAAGATATGTAATATAGCACCCGAAATTTATTAGATTATGCTCTTACTGGATCCGGAGAACACTGTGAGCATACTTTTTTTTAATTTTATTGTTAAATATTTTGAAGTGTTCTATATCTGAGGCATATAAATTTTTAATTCTTACGTTTATTTATTTTCCCGCAATTTTATTTCTGATGGAGTTATCTACAGTTTATAAAAGCAGTACGGGATCTCCTTTTTTGTGGTAATCAGTAAGGGAGTTCCTTATTCCCTAATGAAGATGGTTTTGAGGTTTTTGATTTCTTTTATGGTTAGTTAACATGCAAAAGGGGGAAAAGGCATGGTTTTGTGATTGTTTGCCTTTTGAACCATTTCAATCATAGTTTTGGATTCTTAATTGGCAAATCTTATTTGTGTTTCACCGTCTGATGCACTCCTGTGCATTCACACAGGATCAACACATAAAAATTTCTATTCAAGTTTTCTTATATGTTTTAAGCAAAATGTTTGTGATATCTTCTTTTCATGTGCAGTATGAAAGCACCACACACTTTGTGAGATGGTTAGATGGCAGCTTATAGTTACTAATTGGAAATGAAATTCTTGACATATCTGTACAAGATGCGCAACATGATCAAGCACATCTCTTTCTTAGGCATGGAAATGTGAAGTTATACCTTTGTCATGTCTGATTCAATATTTTATTTTGTATAAAATCTTTAAAGCAATTTTGGGCAGTTGAGCTTTGTTGTTTAGTCTTGCTGTAGAAATGAATGGACTCTGTAGAACCATCCTCTCATGGTCATTCATGCATCCATAAAGCTATATCTTCTCTATGCCTATGCGGAATTCCCCAGTGAAAAACCAAAATATCTGCGGAGTAGATGACTTTCTTCATGGACATCTAGTCAATCTGTGTACCTTTTACTTTGTGCTGCACTGTTCAAAGTGCCAAAAGTCGAAGGTCTTTTTTTTTTATTGCTTGGCTAATAGTTGGCTTCTATTAAACAAAGGATTGTATTTTGAAATCTTATGTTATTCGTGAATAAGATTCATGCCACTTGTATGGGGAGGCCTTAAAGAGTGAAGTATATTTAAATCTACAAACCATCGGATCTTTAAGTAGTTGTATGTCACTTGTATCACGTATCGGTATTAGCTACCGCTATTTCTCGGACACTTGTGGATACATAATCAATATTTTAAAAACATATCCTTGACTGAAAATTCCCTCTCTCCAAATTTTGAAATGTACTTGATTCTTCCCCATATATTATAGGATACAACCTTGAAAATTGACTTAGTTGTTAAGAAGAATGCAACAAGAATTTCTTTACTTTGACAGGAAAAAAACTTAATTACCTTTTTTATATGTGGGGGTGAGGGTGGGGGTGGGGGGAGAGGAAAATAATGTGACTAACCTGGACCGTATTTGCTTCTAAGTCAATGTCCCTAGAGGATAACCCTCATTTCTCTTATGTAAGTTATGATATCATTTCCATGTTGGCACTAAACTAGGAGTTGTGCTCGATTTTTCTCTATATCAAATGCAGGGAATCCTCCAGTAACAAGGTAGGCTTTTAAAGAAGATGAGGTCTATACCGTCATCATTGTCATCTAATTCTCATAGATTGTTGACTGCTCTGGTTGATTCACGGCATAAAAAGGTTTATAAGGTCAAAAATTGCATCACTGACATTGACCCGGAAAGAGAAAAGGAGCAGAAAGAAAGGGTAATTACTTTCTATCAA
>BRYF01000023.1:26637137-26642137 GCA_030159135.1 Actinidia polygama | reverse complement strand
AAGAGGGGGTAAGGACTCAGGAGAGAGAGAGAAGAGAGAGAGTGCACATGGCACACTACGCACTCGTTTTCGATTCTCGTCCGCTCTGCTTTCTGCCATCACGACTCCACTTAGAGTTGGGGGTTGAAGCGGGTTTGTGCCCCAACTCACCTGAAGAAGAAGGAGACGAGTTCTGTGACTCGGCAGCGACTCGGTTTCAACACAAACTTTCAATCCAACACCTTCGCTACAGCTTATCAATGCCTGTTGAGGGATTCACTTCATCTTCTCAGGTCGGTTAGTTGATTAGCACCTGTGACCTGTCAGCTTTTGTCTCTTAGGAATGTTCTTTTGATGATTATGGGCCTTATGGCACAAAGTCGACTTCCTGTCCACTTATTTATTCCAGATTTGATATACTTTCTTCTTATTTAATCCTCAGTGGACACTGGTTATGTCTTTTGACACTGTCTCTTCTTATGATTCAGATCAAAAGTTTCGGAGCCAAAGCTGGAGTGGTCATAAATCCCAGTACTCTATTAACTACAATAGACTATGTTATTTACCAAGGTAGTCATTTTGGTGAAGTTTTTAACTATCATGGAAGGATCTCCTCTGCTGATTGTTATTTTCTCAAAATATATGTTTTTTCAATTCATATCTAACCTCAGTAAATGGGCTAGGTATAGACTTGTATGCTTATTAAGAAAAATAAAAAGAAATATATAAATAGTGATCATTGGAATGATATTGTCGAGATGATCATGGTTGATTTGGTCTTGAACATGTCAGTGAACCCTGTATTTGGTGGGCATAGTTTTATTGAGAGCCAAGTCAAGAAAATCTCAGATTTAAGAAGAATGCGCGCAGAAAAGGTATTGCATTCTTATTTATTGTGCAGCCCTTACAAGAACTGAAAACAATTAAACATTCTGTTTTTTGTTTTGCAGGGGGTGAACCCCTGGATTGAAGTAGATGGCGGAGTTGGACGCAAAAATGCATATAAGGTTTGCCATTCGGAATTATATGGTTCCGAAGTGTTTTTTCTTGTGGAATGATTCTCTCTACTTTCAAAAATAGTTGTGACTTGTGAGAAAGTCAAGCAAGTTGTCGTTATTGATGAATTCTCGATGGTCAAATGGTTCTGGATGTTGCATTGAACTAAGTTTATGCAATCGATGCTGCTTCGTGTCACGCAATGAACTGAAAGTCCTTACCTAAAGTTTCTAATCGATGCTGTTGCACTGAACTAAGTTTTTACAGGTTTTATGGTAAAATTGTACAGCACTGAAGTAGGTCATAATCGATGCTGCTTCATATCACACAATGAACCAAAATTCCTTCCCTAAAGGTTCTTTTACATGCATTCTCGAGAACTAAATAGACCTTTTTTTTAATCTTTCCTTGCGCACTCACACTTGATGGTTGTAAGTTGTTATTTCCAACAGCACTAATAATCATAATCATAGTTGTCTCGTGATAACTAATTAGACCAGAACATAATGTGTTTAAAAAATACATGAACATTGTATCTTCAAAAACCCTTTCAATATTTTTTTTTGAATAGCCGTTTGTTATTGTCATGATGCCTGCAGGTTTTTGAAGCCGGGGCCAACGCTTTGGTTGATGGTTCTGCTGTCTTCAGAGCTAAAGTTTATGCCGAAGGCATGAACAAAACTTTTTGATAAGCTCAAGGAAATAGAAATTAATTTTATATTAAACCAGAAAATGTGACTTAACCTTTGTGCATTGATATGAATGTGTTACAACTATAAAAGGGATAAAAACTAGCAAAAGACCGGTTGCTGTCGGAGTATGACACTTTGAAGTCCGAAAGATCTTATTCAAGTCAGTATGCTGTTCATTTACTCTTCACTCATGTGTACTGTTTTTCCATCTTGCTATATGTTTCACTACTACTATTTTTCCTTTCGAGCATTGGTCTTTTGAATCAAAGCGTCAAATTTTTTAGTCAACATAAGAAAAAATGATAAAAAAAAGTTGTCAACTCTTTCTGATAAAAAATAAAAAACCTAAATATCACCAAATTATGTGGCAGAATTCCATTTTACTTCTCTCTTCTTTTCCCAGAATCAATTAATTTTTCCTCTGTTTGGATCCTGAGAAAAATGAGTGGAAGAAAAAGTGAATAAAAAAAGATGAGGCAAAAAAAGGTTAGTGGTTTTTGGGATTGGGCCTACTTATCTTCTTTGGGTTTACTTTCTCTTCTTTTCCCAGAATCAATTGATTTTTCATCTGTTTTGGTTCCCTATAAAAATTAGTGGAAGAAAAAGTGAAGAAAGAAAATGAGGCACGACTTGCTCTGAATCAGCAGCTCTTTGAATCTATTAGAAAGTCCCTCAAGGCTGCTGAACGGAAAGAGAGGTTGATATGTTGACTAAGTTTAACTAGAACTTGCTGCACTTCCCCTCGGGTGAGGTTGGTGCGGATGAAGGACGATATAAGAGGCCCAAGAGAAAATCACAAAATACTAATTGCTATAAAGCTGGTCTATGGGAGGTTGCAAGGAAGTTAGGCTATAGTTCTAAGGGGTTTGGGTTGCAGATATCTTTGGAAAAGATAGTATGTTTCTTTTGACTGCAACTGTTTTCATGTTTTGAATTGGAACACAAGGGTCTATCTTTGGAAAAGATGGTATGTTTCTTTTGATTGCAACTGTTTTCATGTTTTGAATTGGAACACAAGGGAGGTACTCCCCCCCCCCCAACCAACCAAGAGGAGATGGCTTCAATTTCACATGTGCAATGTTTGAAACACCTCAAGCTGTGCTGAAAGGTGTCAAGCACATGGTATGCTAATATGTTTTTATTTTGCGTAGATATGTGAGTAATGCTGTTTGAAATAATATGCTTGCCTATGAGGGCAAATTACTGCTTGCCAATTCTTGTGATCTATACCAGGCAACAGTAGAGATAAGTTGTGAACCATGTGTTCAGAAGCATGTCCGTAGGATCTTCATGGATAATGCTGTTGTTTCAACAAGTCCAACTCCTGATGGTAACACGGTAATAGAAGCTTCTTCAAGTGACCATTAGGCTGCCGGAGAGTGTCTTAGATAAGTTAATAGTGGACTCTAATGATTACTATCTCAGTGATGGTGTGAGTAAATCTTCTCAATTATGGAATGAGCAGAGAGGAAGATGATACTGCAGGATGCCTTTTATGGTTTTCTACTATCTTCAATGGAGAAGGAAGGAAGATCATTGTTGACCAGTAGAGCAAAAAATTGGTTGCTTATGGAATATGGGAAGCTTTTGTGGGACAAAGTCTCTGGCTCCATATCAGCAAAAGGGAAATGATGTTAGCTCAGATGAAGACGCTGTGCCAAGGATTATGGCTTGCTGTTGAGGCCCTGGAAAGACTTATTGTTGATGATGGTGATGAGGAAGAACATGAAGAGGCAGACAACAATGAGGAGATGCAAAAGAAGAAAAGAAAGAAAGAAAAGGTACGTTAGCAAGGGAAGAAATGATACATTCTATGTTGTGCGGCCACACTCTATTATAACTCCATGTTTTATTCTTTTAGTTCCACCATATTTTTCGAAGAGTCCGAGAAGAATTATGTTCTTGATGAACATGATGATAAGCAAACTGCTTCAAGATAATAACATCACATGCTTCCATCGTCGTAAAGTCTCTCTCTCACATCTACCTCTCATTCTTATTTGTGTATATATGTCTATTGAAATACATTAGTATCTACACATGCTGCTTTTAATTGGTATCGTATTGGAAAACATTTATGCTTGTATAGGAAATACATTATATTTGTATGCTTTCGTCCCAGTTTGTATAGGAAAACTTTTTGAATGTCTTTTTCGCATACAATTTATTGGTTAACACTTGATAATTATAGTAGTGTGACTCTAGTTAATCTAGAAGATAAACCACTTGAGAGTTTAGGTGAATTTATTAAAAAAACCACCGATGAAATTGCAACAGTAGTTAACATTGTCATTCATTTGTTACTAGAGAAAAAAATTTGACTTTTCTGGGATGTTTTATTTTCATGTATTGTTACTATTGTGTGTCCTATAGTTAATTCTATAGTCATAATTGTATATTTTTGTTGAGAAGATATATTTTTTGGCAGCCAATGATCACAACCATGGTTCTAAAGCAATTGAAGAATATATTCAAAGGATCCCATTCAGGTCACATTTCTCATACCTTCCTATTTGAAATTGTCTCGACTTGTATGAAAATAATGAATGCTTTCGTTCTTAAAAATAATTTTTGAAAAATCATTATGTGAAGTTGATTTGAAAATTAAACCACACATGGAAAAGTTAAGTCTTTATTTGGAATAAGATTAGGAGTTTGGGCAATGAAAATAATTTCTTTTTGCATCCACACCTATGAACTTTTAGTCTATATTTTTTAGTCTTATTAATAAAGTCTTGGTGCACCTTTGCCTACAATAAGGGTAGAATTCACTGCTAAAAGTTTATAGACTATAAGTTTAATTTTCTGGTCGAAATATTTTATTTTGAACTTTTGAAAGTAATTATTATTATTTTATTTTGTTTTTATTAAATTTTCATAATCAAAATATTTTTCTTTTTGGGTTCTTTTTGAATAGAGAAACTCCAAAAGTAAAAAAATATATCATATTTTAAAAAAAACTAAAACCAAAATAAGGAAAAAATGCCTGCTATTCAACATATAGCCATTTTTCTTCATAAATTCTTGTGAAATAACTAAAATACATGCTTCTTTTCTATTAAAGAATTTTTTTTGAATATAAATTTTATCGATCAATAATATTCTTTTTTTTAAAAGCAATAATAATCTAGTATACACTTTTTTTTTCATCTTCTTAATAGGCATTCTTTGCTTATTTGTTTTTTAAAGTATTTTTTCAAATATAATTCATTTTTTTTTTATTTAATTTTTCTATTCAAAATAAATTAGAAAAAGAAATGAATTATCAGGTTGTCTTTCTCTTATTTTTTGCAGATTGGATGGATTTCTTCATCCGTTTGAGTGCCGAGAAAA
>BRYF01000023.1:26609637-26614637 GCA_030159135.1 Actinidia polygama | reverse complement strand
TTTTCTTCTTTCTCTGGACGGATTAATCTTTCTCCTCTCTCTCTTGGTTAGGTGGTACATGGTGTATTTGCAAGGAGGGAGGTAGTGATGCAGCTCTACAGAAGGCACTGGACTATGCCTGTGGGTCAGGGGCTGACTGCACCCTCATTCACCAAAATGGGGGTTGCTTTAACCCCAACACTGTCAGGGCTCATTGTAGCTTTGCTGTCAACAGCTATTTCCAAAAGAAGGGCCAAGCTCAAGGCTCCTGTGATTTTTCTGCCACGGCCACTACTACTGAATCAGACCCCAGTCAGTCTCTCTCTTTCTCTCCAATTTTATTTTTTTTTTGGACTCAAAATATTTGCTAGTTCCCAAATTTATGTATTTATAAATATCAATAGGTTTGGATCAGAGAACTTCGTTAGTTTTGAGAATATTGTATTATTTGCGTTTAGAGTACAAGTATTGAGCTTCTTTAATTTTTATGATTTGAACTTTAGAGTAAAGTTGGCGGTGGGGTCTGAGCATACTCCGAGTCTACTTCAGTGATATGTACTGCTCATTTTGGAAGGCACGCTTAAAAGATTATTTGTGCAAAAAATTAGATTAATTAGAAAATATTAGCAATGTGATCATACCACATTTATGTTTAAACAAATGGGTTGTCTATTTTACAAATTATACTTGTCCCGGCAAAAACGATACAATTAGTGATCACCAAAAGCCCGATCAAATTGATATTTTACACAAATAACTATCTCAACAGGTCTAGCATTGATGGTTTGGATTAATGAGATAGGTTCAAGTGGGCCCACAAATTACAATTTTATTATAAAGTTTAAACCTTAAACGTTAAAGAAGCTTAGTACTTGTAACAAAAGGCACATATGCAAGCACAAATGCAACAATGGTACGTGTCCAAAAAAATATTGAGAATTTGAAATCCATGGGCCACATTCGTTGTGGGTGTAAGTTGTAACCCTTAGTTTCAAAATTTTCTTAGACAGTAATTTATTTTCTTTTTTTATTTTGGTGATTATACAGGTTATACTGGCTGTGCTTATCCTGCTAGTGCCAGGTATGATTTCTTTCCAGTGCCTTCATTTATTTTCACTCTTTTTTTCTGGACAATGGTGAGAGAGGTTGCGAGCCTCTCAGGGGAAACAGTGGGCTGTGAATTGTGATTGGGATACACCCTGTTTAGTTCTAATTTTGAAAAACAGGTTTGTAGAACTCATTTTTAGAAACTTGTTTTTGAAAATGAAAATGCCCATGTCTTTTCATATCGGTATTAATTTTTCAGGAAAAATAATTTTCAAAAATTTTAAAAATACTTTTGGTGTTTTTTTTCTAAAAAATGGATGGTTTTCAAAAATTCTTGGAAAACGGATTTTGAAAACTGTTAGCAAAACATGTTCTTTGAGTTTTCAGAAAATGAGAATAGAAAATAGAAAACGAAAATGACACCACTCTTTCCTATACTTTATGTTTGTTTTAATAACCTGAAATACCTATAATACCCTTGGGAATTGGGACAAGTTACAACCACTCTTTTCTACATTTTTTAATGACTATCCTGTTATTTTTTCTGTTTAATTCAATTTTTCGGTGCTTCCCAAAAAATAATGAATAAAATTTGTTAGAAAAAGAAAGGAAGGTGAACAGAAGTCACAGAACAATGTGAATGCCAACAAGGGTATATTACCACTACGCAAAAGACCATTATGTCCCTTAAACATTTTTGTGCACCCTACTTGCTTATGAGACTGCGATGTTTCTTCTTAGTGGCAGTGACAAATCAGGCCTGCAAGCATTTGTGTAAAACAAAAGGAACCAGTATGTCAGGCTGGTACAATAATTCATGTGCGTTTGTTGGCCACATATCTCAAATGCCTTGGATAGTGGACTGTATTAATTTTTGCCTTTTTTTGAAATATGTGTCATCCCATGTATTGGGAAAATTATCCCAACCCTTGGATCGGTATGACATTTTTTGTCTCGGTACTTATAATCCGCTAACTCAAATAAAGTGTGTACTTATAATCCGAATAAAGTGTGTACTTATAATTCGCTAACTCGAATAAAGTGGGGTCTGATATCCCATTTGAAGATAAGTCTCATATCTCACTATATTTGGTAGATTATGAATGAACAAAATAAAAAATGACGTAGTGATCTAGAACCATTAAAATAATTACTCAATCTATAGTTATTAGATAGGAGTAGACTTGATTGGGATAAAGATGATATATCAATTTGAGTTGGGGGTAAAATGGTCCTTTCAAGGTGGAATACAAATGAGCCTTCAATCCAAAAGTGGAAGAGGTAAAGTTAGCGGTGGATCAAATGAGATGAATTATACACTATTAGAATAATTACTCTATTTATAGTTATTAGATAGGAGTAGATTTGAATGGGATGAAGAAACCAATCTAACCCTACTTGATAAAGATGATATATCAATTTGAGTTGGGGGTAAAATGGTCTTTTCATGGTGGAATACAAATGAAACTTTAATCCAGAAGTGGAAGAGGCAAGGTTAGTGGTGGATTAGATGAGATGAATTATACACCATTTTCATCTGCTTTGCTAAGTATTAACTTGAACTTAGCTATTGTACATTTGGTTGGATTCTATATGAGAATGGTGCTAGTGTCACATGCTCCTTTTTATCTTCCACAATCAAGAGTAAATTCTGTAAAAGAGAGACTTGTGTGGAAGCATAAAAATGTGTTGTGGTATTATCATAACTTCATATCCAACTTTGACCTCTTATAGTTGGGGAAAATGTATTGGTACTTGAGATGTGATAGTTTCCTATAGGATTCTACATTTGTTGTCTAAATCTATTTGAATTTGGGTCGTGTTTGGACTAAGAATTTTGCAGATGTCCAATAGTTCAGATAAAATTATATCAAACTCATGGTGAAACATTATCAGTTACTCGTAGAGTACCTCATGGTGTAAGCCATGTGATGCTTCACATCACTCAACAACTACAACGGATCGCCTTTAAGTAGGATCCGATTTTCCTGTTGCATCATAACAAGGCTATCTGTTTTGTTGAGTGTTGTGGAGTACCACGTGATCTATGCTACATGATGTGTACAAAGCACTAAATAAGTTTCCGTTATTTGAGGCACAAAAGTAGTGGTTCTGCCAGGTTTATGACTGTGTCCTTGCCAGGTTATGTCCATTATATATAGTCGTGGCGTGTTGTGCCGATATCTTAACATGTTGTACCCGCGCCAACTTAGCCGAATGTACACCTATAGTTTTTGCTCATCAAGCCACCTGAGGTTTGGTAGTTTCATTTACCTCACTTTCCATAAGCAAGCCCATTGACTTCAACAAGTTGAAGGAGGCCAATTTAACCCTACTTGATTTTGAGAAATCCATTGAAAGTATATAAAATAAGTCCGCTTAATTAAGATGGAAACCAAATGAACCTCTTTCAGTCCGACAATGAACAAGGTAAAATTGGTGGTGGATTCGATGAGGTGAAGTTAGTATTGGATTAGAATCATGTCAGTAAATAGGGTTCCTTCCGTAAAATTTGAATTGAAATGTTGCTTCGATCTTCTAGAATTCTTGAAATTCGTTTGGCGAAGTTGTTGATAGAATTCTTGAAATTCGTTTGGCGAAGTTGTTGATAAAATTGTCGTAGACAAAAATATTGGTTGAAATAACGAAATACTTGTATTTGCAAATCAATAGAGAGACTGCGGGTGCGGGGTTGATTTTGAAAACCCAAGAAGTCCATTCCTTCAACCGATACGACGCAATTTGTCAGAAAAAAATTGGCCAATGAGAGCCACAAAAGATCAACAAATGCTGTTTTTTTCTTCTCCTTTTGTTTGATATTTGTTATAATGTCTGGTTTATAAAGTGAAGGTATGTTACAAAATCATAAATCGAATGATTGATATTGAAAATTTGCTTTGGCTATTTCATATGAATACATGTTTCCTATGTCTAAAGCATTAGTGACAATCTTCAATGCTGCTTTAGCATTTTTGTCAAAAACTTTCTGCCTATGAATTGCTCTCTCTCACACTCACACTCACACACACACACACACACACACACACACACACACACACACACACACAATACAATTTCATTGTTTCCATAAACTTAATTTTTCACTTTCTAAGATGTGTTCCCTTAGGTGCAAATTCCTTTGAGGTTGTGTAATGTATGACATTTGCTCTTAATTACCTCGCTCGCGGCTCTGTTGGGTTCAGTATTTATTTTTTAGCAACAAATTTTCAGAAAGTTGTTTGGTCATATTATATTAACTTTCTTTTTTAACTCTCTAAGATGTGGTTCCTTTGATGCATATATATTCCTTTGATGTTGTGTTTGTTAAGTTATGATATTTGATCGAACTTGTTAATTGTTTCAGTTCTAATACCACCAGTACAACCAATTCGTCTACGACGCCTTTCATTCCAAGTTCCGGCGTGTTGGGACGCTCGGAACCGGCATCAACAGTACTGATGCAGCTACTCATGATGGGGTTATGCTTCAGCTAGCAGAGAAGGTTTGTTCATTGGGGTTGAAGAAACAAAGACGGTGGGTAGGGTGGGTAACTGTATATTGATGTTGAAAATTGTTTTGTGGGAACATCTAAAGACAACCTGGTTTTTAGTTTGTTTTTTTCTCTTTCTTACTTGGGAAAGAGAATGGGCTTTTATTAAGGATAATGATTTTCGCATTCGGCTATTTTTCGCGTGCACTTTCTAGCTTCCTTCAAAGTTATCACTCTTTAAAAATATTAATCAATACAACTAGGAATCATTTTTAAGTTAAAATTAATGCAATTAGAGTTTATTTTTAAGTTAAATGTTCAAATTATTTTTCGGAGTTTTGCTTAAAAATAAACTCTAATTGTATCGATTAAAGGCCGATAACAATGAAATACGTTATTTCTTCAGTTTTTTGACAAGAATTAGTTAGTTTTATTAACTCTAATAATATGGATTCCGATAGAGGTTATAATTGTGATCAAATTA
>BRYF01000023.1:26477137-26479637 GCA_030159135.1 Actinidia polygama | reverse complement strand
ACATAGCTGCATAATTGAATTGTATTTATCTTAAAAATTACGAACTACTTATTTTAAAAAACCATATTTATCCATCTAAGGAAATATGATTTTAGAGAATCGTATTAACTTTATCGTGAAATTTTAAATATACAACTTTAGAGAAACTTAGTCTTTTCAATAGCAATTATATGGTAATAGCAATTATATGGTTACCGAGTTATTTTTTTTCATTTATGCAAAATAAGATATTATGTATTCTAAGGTTTTTTTATAAGTTTTTGGCATTATATATTTGTTATGAATTGACTGCATTGAAATATTATCTGTTTGACATTTTGAATTAGTACATGTATTTTGGAATAAGAGAGCCTTGAAACGGTGCCGTATGACCGCACTACAAATTGACAGTGACTCTAAGCACTACAGCATTCCTAGTTGGAGAAAGTTAAAAGAGACGGATGTGGGGTCACTGTGGCATTGCAATTCTGCAGTGACTCAAAAACGATGTCGTTTTTACCTCAAAAATGTATATATTTTTATACGATGTCGTTTTAGATTTTTTTTTTTTGGATAAAATGATATTGTTTTGGGGTCACCATAGTTTTGCAATGACCCCGAATCCCTCCAAACCACATTCCTAATTCCATTTTGGAGTCTAAAAGCCCTCTAACCCATCTCCAATTTTGGTCTCCAAAATAGAGACCTCAGTTGGAGGCTCCAAATTTGGAAACTTTCTATCCATTCTTTTTTAATTTAAAATCATATTTTGTATCTCTCAAATAGAGTTTTGTAGACTTTTAGGTTCGAGATGCACTAAGGACTCTCCGTATATGACCAAAATTTGTTGACCCTTTTCTCAACATTGTCAAACAGTCCAAAAAGTTTGTTTCAAAAGCAAGTAATGTAGGCTAACAAATCAAAAGGGCATTTTTTTAAAAGCTTAGTTTGTTTATTAAATAAAGTGTTTTATAAAAGAGATTTAATCGAACCGATCATGAGTGTTGTGGTAAAAATTTTGGGCGAGCAACCAACAGTCAAGTTGCTCTAGATGGCGAGGTGATAACCCCGGAAAAGACTTGGGCGACCTGCGCAGCAAAGAACAAACGTTACCGGACGGGGCGAGGCCGCTCAAAATTCCTCCGGCGTGCGAATCAGATCAAGACGATCGAATGCTAAGCAATGGACAAGCGGAGCTATCCGTTTGCCAGAGTAAAGATTTCGTACTTCATAATGGTGGGGGAGCAGCCTTTATATAGATGGAGAGTGGAAAGCCGTGTAAGAAAACTACAACGTGATCCTCGGACGGTTAAGTATGGCAATATATCCTGGATATATAGGAGATTTATTAGGGAGATCTGACATCTGGAGGGCATCCCGCAATTTGTGGGCGTCGTAATGGAAAGAACCTCTTCCGGAGGTAGTTTTGCAATGGAGATAGAATCCTTGCGGAGATGGAGTCCGTATGGAGATGGTCTGTTGTCTGGCGATGTTAATTACCTTGCCTGGTGGCGACATGGATGTGAGCTCACTCTTACATTCGGGTAGTGTAATCGCGTGCCAGTCACATGATGGGCGATCAGGATTGCCTGGAGTCCGGCGAGATGAATGCTAAGGCGATGTGCTCGACTTGGTGAATATTTCGCCCCACATCAATGAGTAATTTAATTTTTTTAATATTATAAATTTATTAAACCGAATAGCATATTGTTAAAAATTAGTTTAAAAGCTCAACGTGTTTTAAAATAAGTTCAAGTTTAATTTATTTATTAAGCGAACCAATTTGATATATTGGATTCTTTGTATTTGTCATATGCTCAATAAATTCTATAAAATAAATGATTTAAATGATAAAAATGGGGCCAATAATAAGCTCGTATGTAGAGCACTGCAAAAATGTAGTGTCTTGGGAACCCAAAACCACCCAAGATCTAGTGGACGAATGTTGACAAACCATATTCTAATTAGGCCTCGTTTGGGGTAAAAAAAATTTATTTAGGGACTGTTTTGGTTACTAATTTTTTTTGTTTTTAGTAATTTTTTTAATTTTTTATCAAAATTTTATACTTTTTCGCATTCTGTTAACAGTATAAGTCCGAAAATATAAAAAAATATTAAATTTGAAAAAAAGTTCACAAAAGACCAAAAAAAATATTTTATCTAAAAAAATATCTAAAAAATAATTTCGTTTCATCTATACGGAGTTTTTTTTTTTAAATTATTTGATTTTTTTTTATATTTTAGTATTTTTTTATAAAAAATAAAAAATTAATTAAACAATAAAAAAAACGAAAATCATAAAAAAAACGAAAATCAAGGCAGACAAAAAAAACTCTTTAAATTACAATGTGGGTAATGTTGATTATGTTAAGCAAGGGGATAAAATAACGCTCCAATACCAAGTGTCACTTTCCAGAACGTACAAGCAGCTGTGAAAGTTGTACGTTAGCTCTGGAAAGAGCAAAAAAAACTGCTCCGGAATAGAGATGACAATGGGGCGGGTTCGGCCTTCCCCACCCCG
>BRYF01000023.1:26334637-26337137 GCA_030159135.1 Actinidia polygama | reverse complement strand
ATTCCGAATCATAAGAGAGAGATAGAGAGAGTCTCCAAGACATGGAGAGTGATATGAAGCACACTTGCTTGTCACCATTTCGATCCACACCTCCCCCAGGACAACAACATATTCTTGTTTTTTTCCTTTTGTACCCATCAATAAACTTTGATGTTAATTAAATGAAATTGAACCCTATAAGATATCATAATTACTTACAAAATGCCTCCCAACAAAACCTTTCTAACACAAGTTTCTATCACTCTCATATCCACCACTAAATCTAGGGGTTGCCTAAATCTAGTCTAAGATATGGTTAATTACGGACCCAAAATTCAACACCACACACTGCTAATGTCGATTAGCAATAGCGATTACGCCTAACTATGTCGCAATCATGGGGTGTTAGATTAATCTTTTTCTTTTAATCAAAATATCTCAATGTTGGGTATAAGTAGGTTTTTTTCCGGAGATACTTCAAATCAGTGAAAAGTGAATCAAATACTATCAAAGTGTAAAAAATAAAAAATAAAAAAATACAATTTTATTCACTACTCAATAATTTGTAATTTTCTAGTTTTTTTTTTTTTTTTTTTGCGAGGGCGTTTCAAGAACCATAATGGTGGTGGCCATTCATCGAGCAATTGCTAGATATAATAAAACTATTCTCAATATTCAATCGTTTGGGCTAGCCAAATTATTTCACGGGTTGTTGTGGTTTAGGAGTTTTTTTTAATATATTTTTAACAAAAAAAATCACGATTTCATTAAAATTTGTAATTTTCTCGTTCCTCGGAATAAAAGAAATTAAAAAAATATAAAAACACTTATAATTTTTTTTAAATACACTAAAAACAAGAAAAGTAGCTTATTTATCAAATGAAATTGAGTTTTTTTGAATTTTCTTTTTCAATTTAAATCAGAGCTTTTACAGTTCCAGATTACTTTCTTCGAGAAGAAATAAAAAAAAAAGTTTGAAATTTTAATATTTAATCGATAACAAAAATTAATGAAGACAAAAATTTGTAAACCAAAACAACTAAATTTTTAATTAAAATAGTGAAATTCATTCATTATTTTAACTCATCAGGCTACATCTTGCCTACTGTGGTAAGTAGCATGTTGAATGTGTTAAATTTATAATGTAAAATGCAGAAGCTTTTAATTGAGGACCAGACTTCTATGCTAGACTGTAATGATGCAGTTCAATCATTTTAAACTCCGATTTGAGTTTATTTTGATAATTAAAGTTTTTTATATTGTAGTTAATCGATAAAATAAATAGATGTAATTATGTGTGTCATACTAATTTATTAAGTTATATATTAATATTGAACGAATAGTAATCAATATATTTTTTTTTAATTCGTATTTTTTATTTTTTTATTGAAAAAATTACAAAAATAACAAATTAAATTCTAAAGTTTTAATTTAAATAAATTAAATCCTAAATTTTTTTACTCGTTATAATTCGGATCATACATTAGTTTCCATTTATTCATGCAAAAATGAGTTGTCAATTGGTGTAACGTGAATTGAGATCATTTTAAAAACCTTAATTTCCTTAATTAAAATATTTATTCGAGCAAAATCTAGAGAGAGAAAAAAATCGGGTGAAGTAAGTGCTGAATTTTAAATAGAAATAAAGAATATAAATCATTTGAAAACTCCTAGTTTGGCCTTATAGTCTAGGCTAGATACGTGAAGGTTTACCTTCTATCAAGGTCTCAGGTTCAAAATCTCTTAAGTAATATCAATTTTTAAATTGAGTAAAGTCTATATGGAGTTTTGTCTCGGGTTTCATCGGGCCTTTGTTAATGGACGAAGAAATTGATCTCTTAAATTAGTTGGTTTTTGGATTAGATACCGAGTTATAAAAAAAAAAATTTAAATTGGGTTAGTCTATACAGAGCTTTGTCTCGGGTTTCATCGGGGCCTTTGCTAGTGAACTATGAAATTAATCTCTTAAATTAGTTAATTCTTGGATTAGATACCGAATTATAAAAAAAAAAATAACAATTAAGTACGGTTCACGCAAACCCTAAAGATTCGTTCACCAAATTCACAATAAATGCCTGAATAATTGGTCACAAAACAAATTCAAACTTGAGAACTAGAGTCAAATATTATCTACAGCAGCATCATGACTGACATGGACTTGCCAACAACTTAAAACGCAATCCCATTTGATTCAAAAACAGTTCGTGCTGTCGGCAACACCCCACCCAAAAAATTAAAATCAAGGGTACCCTACCCACGTGGCCAAAATTAGGAGCCATATAGAGTAACCCTAAATTATTTTGGGATGAAGTATATGGATTCGGATGCACTTCGGATCCTATGAAGTGCAGGGGCTTTGGCTGTGGAGTATTAGTAAAGTATATAAAATAATATCGTTTTGTATATTTTAAGACTAAAATAATATCGTTTTGGTCTTAACCATGAAACGATGTCGTTTTATTCTTGGAGTGTACAAAATAATATCATTTTGTATATTCCAAACATACTTGACAACCCCGCA
>BRYF01000023.1:26252137-26254637 GCA_030159135.1 Actinidia polygama | reverse complement strand
AGAATCAGGATTCAATTAATCAGAAGAGCAATGCACAGAGAGAGAGAGACCTGAGACGTGAGAAGAGTCCTTGCATTTCTTAGCGATGCCAGCACCAGAAACCGCAGAGGACTCGGGGAGGATCTCCTTGACGAGGAAGACATAGGCTAAGCCACCTTCGCCGAGCTGCCTGACGATCCTGAAGCGATTCTCGTTGATCCACACGTCTCCGCCTCCGTTCACGGCGCCATACAGCGCGTTCAGTCCCGAGAATGAGCATCCCATCTTCTTCCACCCTCCTCCTCCTCTCTCTCTCTCTCTCTCTCACAATTTGAGAGAGATTGAAACAAATCTTCAATGGGTTTCAGTGAGATTTTTTATTGGATTCCGTTTTTTAGTTTGGCTTCGTTGTCTTGCGAGTTTCTCTCAGATCTCTTAGTACATGGTTTGTTTCTACCACTCCATTTCGTCATGCTTCCAATCCGCGTCTGAGTTCCACTGCAATGTTTGGTAACTTTTCATTTTTCTGTTTTTTTTGTTTGTTTTATTTTTATTTTATTTTTTTAAAAATAAAATTAAAAATATATTTATGTTCACCTATTTTTAAAATATTTAAAAATAAAAATATGTTTATATTTATCTTTTTTTAAAACTATTTAAAAAAATATATAGTGGGGGTGTTGGTGATGGTTGAAAATTTTTTGATTAAAATTTTTTGGAAACAAAATAAAATATTTTTTTTTTGTTTTTACTATTTTCAAAAACAGTGGTAGTAGTTTTGGCTTGTTTTCATTTATAAACAACACAAATAATTTTTTTTGATTTCATTTATAAATAAAATAAAACAAAAACAAAAACAATAAAAATAAAATAGTTAACAAACATACACTTAATGAGTGCCCAAGAATACTAAAACTGTTATAAAAAAATACTTTAAAATAATTCAAATTATCTTTAACGACCTATATCTTATAAATATTACCAACAATGTGATGACTTCACACGCCCCCTATTGATCATTGTTGAGTATCAATTTTTCTCTAATATTACCATCATGGTGATGACTTCATGGCTCCTACCACTGATTGCTGAGTATCAATTTTTCTTGATGTTTTTGTCTTAGAAATTGTAGTTGTACCAAACAAGTTAGCACTAATTTTAAAATAGGACAATGACATCCGTACAAAAAAATCATATAAAAAACAACACAAGAATGATGTGTCAATGATACTTTGATAAATCAAAATCGTTCTGATGAGTATTTTTTTAAAAATTGCCATATCATTATGTATAAAAGAGAGTACCCAAATTGCTCCTTATGAACTCTCATTTTTATTTTCTTTTTTCGGTTGGTAAAAGAAATTAGTAATGTATTTCTATAAAATCCAAAATGGTTATGAATGCATCAGGTCTTTAAATATTATGTTTGGAGTCGGATCTTATATTTCTATAAACCTCCAAGATCCAAACACAACATTAACATCAAGAATGCTAGATATTAAGATCCAACATTAATATGAACTTCAGGTGTAATTAGAAATTCTTAGTTATTGAAGCTCGAGCATTGCCCCAATGGTTTATATGAAATCCCTTGGACTTCATGAAGAATCCAACCCCTGCTTGAAGCACATTAAAGAGCATTAATTCTCAGGGGTAGCCTTTACATTGTGCTTAAGAAGTCGCAAGTTCGGGTCGTCTTAAAATCACTATAAGTTTGCCTAATCATTAATTTTAGAGCTCTCAAATAAATATATCGTGAACTTAATTGAGTTAAACGGGTATACTGAGTTACCATTAAAAAAAAGAAGGAAGAGCCTTTTCGAGACTTGCCTATTCAAGATTGGACAGTAAAACTAGGATATTGATCTGTTATAATTCCCTGTTTTATCATGACATAAAATAGGTTCCCGAAGGGGAAAAATGTATATTCGCTTTTCTCCTTCGGTTAGGCCCATTTATAACCTAAAACGCAAGCTCGGAAACATTGCATTGTCCTTCAGAACATAGAAGAAGCAAGCTCGGAAACGTCTGATACAACCTGATCGTAATCAGCCTTCAGCTTTTCTTGTTCCTCTTGGGCAAGTTCACCCTTGTTAGGCTTGGTTTGCACCAGGACGCAGCAAGTTGGCCTCTTGGTGGCTCCTGCATTTGCAAGATCCTGCGACATAATATGATTATAGCAACAGATTTTTATGAGAGAGATTTTAAAGTATCCTTCCAACAATCAATATTGAAATACCAAAAAGTCAATGATAGCATGGACTCTGCAAGATGAACAGAAAAGTAACCCCTAAACCTGGTCGGTATGAAGGAAACACAGAGTGAGAGTGAGAGTGAGAGAGAGAGATCAACATTTCTTTCTACACTTCGTACGAGTGATGGAAATAAAAGAACAACAATGATAGGTACACACCCAAAAGCAAAACACATCCTCTTACAAACACACTGGGCCCGCCCTAATTAGGGTTTTTTAAAACCCTAATTAGGACGGGCCCCTGTGTTTGTGAGAGGGTGTGTCTGG
>BRYF01000023.1:26049637-26052137 GCA_030159135.1 Actinidia polygama | reverse complement strand
TCAATTTTTTTTATTATGTGTGTTTAGGGTAAGTTTATTTATGTTTATCTTGGATGATTATTTATCCCATTTTACATTTTTAATTAAAAAATAAAAAAATTTAATTTTTTTAGCTCTCCCAAACGTACCTTAATATTGTTTGATAATAGAGTATAATTTTCACATTGGAATTGGTCTTTATTTTCTACTTTCTTTTTAAAACTCCAATAAATCTAAAATCCAAACACTAACTAGTATTACTATTTTGTGCTCACTAAACCAATATTTACTAGTATTACTTTGTTTTTTCAATTAAGTTTCTTAAAATGAGACTATTTTTGTCAGATTACCTAATCCTCATTACTCGTCTTCTGTTAGAGTGCAATAATGTTTACTTACTCACCTTCTAAGTGTCATTTTAATTACTTTGACAAAAATGAAGTAGAAAAATATTACTTAATGACAGAAAAATATTAATTCCATAAAAGAAAACAAGAAATCCAAATTTCTAACACAGATCTGGCTTAAAAAAAATTTATTTTTTTACATCTCAAAATGAAATCATCTTTCTAACTTTAACCCTTTTTTCCAAAAAAAAAACAAAATCATTTTTTTGGATTGTTCCAAACAAGGCTCATTACCTCGAGAACACAACACACTTTAATACTGTATAAAATTCAAAATAAAATGATGTTGGGACAGATAACTTATGCCGAGATTGAATATTTGGTGGTTTTGATTTGCTAATGTTGTGTGGGCTCATTATCTAGTTTTTTTCGGCAAGATATTCGGCTTGAGGATCATTACGGCTAAAATTCAAACTATTCGATCTCAATTTTGCATCGACAAATGATTTTTTTTTTATAAAAAAAATTGGCTCAAAAGATAATGATAAAAACATATAACTTTAAAAATTATTTCCAACTCATTAATTATCATATCAAGTATAAACAAGGTTGTGCTTGTTTACAATCAATCTATAATATAAGATATAAATATTTTAAATCTGTCAAACCATCTCTCACTATTTACGGTTGAAATCTATTTGTGTAATGCCCTGACCCGCAGAAACGAGTATTAAATTAGTAACCGAATTAATTTTATTTAAATTTTAAATGCGACTAATATTTTTCAAAAAAAATTATAAAATCAGAGAAAAAACGAAACACAATAATGCGACGTGTTATGAAAACATGGCACGGCGCACATGGCGAACACATGGTGACATATGTCACAAGTGGCGCATGGTTGTGCATTGTGTGTATGAAACAAAAAAAATGAAGAAGAAAGCTGCCGGACAGCAGCCTCGTGTGTGCGCGCGCGCATGTGTGGGGGTGGGGTGGGGTGTGCCCTGTGGGTGCTGTCCCCATATGTGTGTGCTGCTGGCAGCAGCTGTGTCTTGTGCTGCGCCTCTAGCATATGCGCACGCCAAACGACTTTCACACTTCTAAGAATAAAATCCCAGCAACTCCTAGCTCTATAAGAGCAAAGAGAATAAGAGAAATAGACTGAGATACAGAACAGAGAGAGAGTTTGAGGGGAGAGTTCGGGAGAAGAAAAAAAAAATGAAGAACGATACTAGTTTTCTACCGAAGTAAATTCTAAATTTTCTCTCATTTCTTTGGTATTCTCTCTTACTTTAAATTTTATTATAGAATACCATATCTATTACAATTTAAACCACCAAATACTCCAAAAATATCACATCTATACGTATTTTTAAAATTAAAAGTCGAATACGTCGAAGTCTTATTTTATCACTAGAACAACTATGTAATTTCATCATAACTTTCTCATACGATGTCCAAATTACGTGATTTAAGTTGCGTTGAAAAGCTGTTAAAATTATATAAAATTTTTATTTATAACTTTATTTCAAATTCAGAATTTAAATGGTCCAAAATTGACATTCAATACGAATTTCAAAACTAGAACAAATTAGTTTGAACAGAAACTTTGCGAATTTTATAAAAATAGTTATATTCCTTAGAAAGATCTGAATTTTTTTTATATTATACATTTATATGTCTAGTTATTAATTATTTAATTTCATAAATTTCGAAAATATTTTCAATGCTCGAAATAATTATCAACCAAGCTGCTATAAGTAAACATTTTGTGCAGAAAACATGAAAGATTTAACGAATTTCTAAAAATAGTTATATAACTTATTAATTTATAATATTTTTACTGTAGATAAAGATATGTGTCTAGTATATTATATAAAAATTTTGGAGTCAAATTAGCTCTGAATAATTTTATAAAAATTATAGACTAAGTTGTTATTTATGAAAATTAAATGCATAAAATTCTGCAAAAAATTAATCCGTAATTATTAGTTTTAAAATATTATCTAAACTTGAAAAATTATAAAATTTATTAGCCACGAGAATATTAAATCTAATGTTTCAAATATTAAACGTAAGACCTGAATTCAGGAAACGTTAGCTCACGGTGTGTAAGAAGATTTTGGCATATTCTCGGTGAGTCTTGTTATATATTATATAGCATAAAAATGATA
>BRYF01000023.1:25987137-25992137 GCA_030159135.1 Actinidia polygama | reverse complement strand
GTATAATTATTTTAGTGATGGCAGAATGTGCGGTAGAGGATTATTTTAGACTTTTAGTGAGAGTAACAGTCACTTGAAGTGGATGGAAATCTAACAACGACTTTTAGATATTTGACCGAGTCGGTACACAAGATTAGGGATTTGGATAACGTTGGCGTTTTGTACATTTTAAAAATACTTTATACATGATGCACTTCAGATGATTTGAGTCGTTTTGTACACTCTAGGAATATTTCACACATGATACACTTCGGAGGATCCGAATTCTTGAAGTGCAACTTATGCGGAGTGTTCTTAAAGTGTACAAAACGAGTCGTTTTGTACACTCTAGGAATATTTCACACATGATACACTTGGGAGGATCTGAATTCTTGAAGCGCAATTGATGTGGAGTGTCTCTGGATTGTACAAAACGACGTCGTTTTGTACACTTTAAGAACACTCCGCATAAGTTGCACTTCAAAGGATTCGAACTCGCACTTCTGAAAGATCCGAACTCCAAGATTAATATAAGATTTCGTTTTGCCTAGTTTCTTTTTTTTGAGTTTGTTTAGTTGTTTTAAGTAAAATAATTTCACAGTTTAATTAAAAATTTATATTTTTTTGGGTTTTTAAAATATAAAAAATCTAATAAAGACGTAAAATTTAGCTAATTTATCAAGTAAAAACGGTTTTTTTGTCTTCCATGATTATTTAGACTCTTATCCTCGATGAGAATCAGAAAAAATTAAAATTTTGATAAAACGATTAAAAAAATCATTAAAAATAAAAAATAAAAAATAAAAAAGCTGAAAAATCTAAAAAAAAGGGAAATAAGGCCCAAGTTCGAAATGATATGTGGTCTTCCGGGGTGATTGCGACTCAAGGTTTTAAGTGCTAGCAGCAACCGCAGTGGTTCTATCAGATGAGGAGGATGCGATGGTGTACCATCAACAATCTGGTCGACTTGAAGTGATAAATTAATGGGGGTATTATGGTCTTTTTATTCTCTTGTCAAAAGAAAAAACAAAGAAAAATGATTGGATTATGGTCTCTCAGGTAAGCCGACTCCATTTCTTAATACTTATCCAAACTCTTCTTGGGTCTCATCTCTAAGTTTACACGTATTTGAATTGTTCATCTCGTAAATATTTATTCATAAAAAAAATTAGTTTCATCGGACATTTATAAATACATAAACAAACCGTATTTTATTTTATAAAACGAATAACTGATATAATTGTAAATTTGAATTGTGAAATGAGAAGTAAGTGGGTCGATCGTCGCCAAATTATATCATAAATTATTTATTTCTCATTTAGATGTTCTTTTTATAGTTGGTTATTTCTTCTTTATCCTCCTTTAATTAATAATGGACTAAAACCAATTTCCTCTAGAAAGAAAAAACAAACTTTAAATAAATACAAAATAAAATGCAATATATTTTGTCCCCAAGAATAAGCCTCGTGCTCTTAATGCCCAAGCCCCAGTCTAACCTACAACCCAAACCCAAGCCTGGCTTGGCCTAGGTCGAGTCAGTTGGTTGGACGGGTGGGCAGTGACAGCGCGCAGTTTGGTGGGCTCATGTTTGTCCTCCCCTCCACAAAACTTGGATGTCGCTTGCGGCCTAATTATAAATTCTTCGAACAAGACAATTACGTTGTTCGAAAATCAGCTGTCAAAAAAAAAATTCAAAAAAACAACATCATAAGGATGTTTGTGATCCAACGTTATCATTTGAATTATATATCAATCACTTTTGTTTCCAATGACATATCTGACATTGCCTTGGGGATTAACTCGATGTTTCAAGACAACCAGGAAGGCCATTGATGAGCATCAAGATGTAAATAGGAATGACCGAAAGCATTATAAAGATTTTATCGATGTAGCGCTATCACTAATGAACAAGTCCTCAAGTACTACCCAAGACCATATCTCCAATTCCATTGATCGAGAAAATATCAAAGCCATTTTATTGGACATGGTAGGGGGAGCCATTGATACCTCAAACACCGCCATTGATTGGACCCTTACGGAGGTTATAAGGCATCCGAAGGTGATGACACGCCTCCATCAAGGAATTACCACCATCCTTGGAGAATCTCCAGTGGTGGAAGAGAATTATTTGGCTAAGTTAGATTATCTAGACATGGTAGTTAAGGAAACCTTAAGATAAATCAATTTGGACCGTTACTAATTCCTCATGAGTCGATGAAGGGCATTGTGATCAACAACTATTACATACATAAAAAGTCCCGAATCATCATAAACGCCTGGGCACAAGGGTGAAATCGTGATGTTTGGTACGATAACGTTGATGAGTTCTTCCTAGAAAGGTTCGTCGAGAGCAATATAGATCTCCACGGACATCATTTTAAACTGATACCATTTAGATGTCCTGGGATGAATTTCGGGCTACTAAATATAAAGTTAGTAGTGGCTCCATTGGTGCGTACTTTCGATTTGGAATTACCGAATGGCATGTGACCCAAGGACTTGGATATGAGTGAGAGATCTCGCTTAGCGGCATCCAGAGCCCAGCGCTTGCTCGCCATCCCGGTTTATCATGCCAATAATGTTGAAAAATGAGGGAGTCTTCCATATGGAGATGAAACGTATTCTCTTATTTGTACTGTTGTTTATGTGTGGCTACATTCCTGTCCGTGGGAATACAATTCGAGATTCAAAATTTCAATAAACTTTTTTCTTTTCATCCAAGACGTCGATTCAAAATTAAGGTAAGGAATGTAAAATATGAAAATAAGAGCTTCTGTTCGTAAAATTTGTGACAAATGTCGCCTAATCCGTAGGCGGGGACGAATTATAGTAATTTATTCCAACCCGAGACATAAACAAAGACAAGGATAATCTAAAAGATACTCTTGAAAAGACTCAAAAATAAAGTCACAAGTAACCTAATTTACCTCGGGTGGTATAAATTAGATTATTTTAAATTATTTTATTTTTGTAGAATTTTTAAAATATTATAGTTTATTTTTTATATTTTTGTAATTCGTCTCTATTGAAAGATTGAAAAACTAGTGTTTTTTTTTCTCAAAAAAACGTCAAAATCATAATTTATACTATTTCAAAATAATTTGGATATTAATGTTTTTTTTTAGTTCATCTAATATAGACGAACAAGAAAGGAAAAAAATGATGAAAAAGTAAAAAAAATAAATTACTAAACACAAAAATAATTTAATTTATTCCAAATGGAACCGCCATATATGCATATTCCTCTATCCCATGACAAATCCACGTTTTTAATTTTGAAAGTGCAGAAACAATTTTGACTTCTAGTTTAGGAATGTAATGTCGACCCAATTATTTTGAGAGAGAAAACATAATTCCACTATCACACACACAAAAAGCTTTTATTTTTCTACTTTTGTTTTGCTTTTTTCAAGATGTCATTATATACCCATCAAGTATTTGACGAAATGCATGAACTACCCTTACCTTTGTTGCGTTCCACGTATTCATGTTTTGTTATCTATTGGAGATGTCGTTGATTCTTGATAAATGATTGTCTTCTGTTTGGCCGTCAATATTTAGGTTGTATTTAGATCAAGAATTAAGTAAGAAAAATAAAAATAAAAATACAAAACTTGGACGATTCAATTATTCGGGACATTATATCATTTACCATTTCTATTTTTATTTTGGACGCATAGTTCATCATAAGAATCTAAAGAAGATTTTAGAAACTATGGGGAGGTTGCCAATGGTTTAATTTGGCATGTGTTTTTTCACACTTTTTTTTAATTGTGTTTTCTTTTTAGTTATGATAAATTTATTTAAAAATATATTTCTATAATATCAAAAATACTTAAATAAAAGTGGATATTTATATAAGTTCGTTCTAACAACGAAAAATAAAATAAAATTGAAGAAAATGAGAGTGACTAGCCTTTAATTTTTGTTAAGTATTTATGTAAAAGATACTGTATACGAGTTTACACAAGCATAATTCTGTTCTTGCAGGAAAGAAAATAATTTTGACAAAAAAATGGGGAAAATACACGTAAAATAACAAGATACTAAAATCAAGACCGATTTTTTTACTAAAAAAATAGACTAAAATTGGGAATCAGTTGAACAGAAAAAAAAAATCTTTAAAGAATATTTATTTTTTAAGCCAAATTGATAGGTCCTCTTTACTCGAGGGTGATTCTATTCAAACCCCAAAATATTCTCTTTAGCCGTATAAAAACAAGATTTTCTTTATTACAATTCTATCCTTTAATGAAATTACCATTAAGACCAAAATCACAGACAAGATTTATTCCCGCAACAACCCTCCAGTCCATCACCATGGCAGCTTCCGTTGATCCCAAAAAAATGCTGATTCTAGGGTTTTGTGGACTCTTGAGAGTGCTTATCTTTTATGTTTTTCTACGTAGAGTAGGATAACTATTAGGTATTCTATTAGGAATCTACCACTTCATTTCCTTGATTTATAAAAGAGAGAGTATGGCTCTTAGGTTCAGAGCGTTAATGCTGTGTGCATATACGTTGGGTTGTGGGCTGAGAGCGGAGTGCTGTGAGGGTGAGATTGAGAGGCAATATAGATAGAGAGGGTGATAGAAAGGTGAATTGAGAGTTTGAGTCTCCTCCTTTGTAATCCATTCGTTCGAATAGTGGATTGGTGATTTCTCTCCGCGGACGTAGGCATCGTTGGCCGAACCACGTAAATCTTTATTGTCTTGTGTGTGTGTAATCGGTTATTCGTTTTGAGCACAACAATTAGTAGCAGAGCACAACAAGAGATATATATAGAGAGAGGAAGAATAATTACATAAGGTGCATGCTGTAGGAAATTGGAGATGCAATAGGTTCACATGTACCTGGTTGATGGGTGAATTTGAGCCTTGGGATACTGAAGTCTTAAGGCTACCCTTTATTATGCCAAACGAAAATTGTTTTAAACGGCTGGACCTGGAAACCACGGGCAGCTAGCCAAAACCCTAGAACCATGCGTGGCGGCAATCAGAGGCGGATCCATGTGAGGCCCC
>BRYF01000023.1:25977137-25982137 GCA_030159135.1 Actinidia polygama | reverse complement strand
GTTCATTTGACAATTAGATTTTGTAGAAAAACTCAAATATAGTAGTTCAATTGTTGTTGGAAATGGTTTAAAAATATGATTTCTGTAACATCTTATAATTTTTACTAAAAAAGGTTTGAGAAAAAACTATTCCTACTAAAAAAAGTTAAAAATCCAAACAATAAAAAAATACAGAAAATTGAGATTTTGGAGTGCTTTTCTTTTCTTTTATAATAATTGAAGGATATCCTAGGAAGTTGATCATAAGATTATATATAAATTGTAATATATGTATTCAATTTTTATAAAAAAAATATCTTTTGAAAGATATCGATGATATCCATAAAAATAATTTAAAAATTATAAATTCAAATTTTGGAGGAAGATTTATTAAAATTTGAATTTTTAAAAGAAAAAACTAAATTTTGAAAGGAAAGTGAAAAATGATAGATTTTTCGATAGAAATGAATAAATTTTTGAAAAATAAAAACATGAATATTACAGTGGGTCAAATTGATTTGAATAGTGACACCCTCTAAACTAACTTTCTAAATTAAATATGCTATTTTTCAGTCCATATTTTACAGTATTGAGTTGGAGATATTGAACAATTTTGAAAGGAAAGTGAAAAATGATCGATTTTTCAATAGAAATGAATAAATTTTTGAAAAATAAAAACATGAATATTACAGTGGGTCAAATTGATATGAATAGTGACACCCTCTAAACTAACTTTCTAAATTAAATATGTTATTTTTCAGTCCATATTTTACAGTATTGAGTTGGAGATATTGAACAATTCTGAGAGTTAATAGGCTGTGGTTGTTGGGATAATTTCTTTTGGTTTTCTTTATTAGACTTATTTCTAATTAAGTCTCGGTATAGTCAGATTCACCGAGGCCCGCTAGGCCATGGCATAGGGCTTCTCAAAAAAAATTAAATTTTAGGGCCTAAAAAATACTCAAAGATTCTCAAATTTTAGAGCTACCTATTTTTATTTTAGAACATTAAAACTCAAATTAGGCCCATTTTAGGGCTACCCAGTTTTATTTTAGACTCCCAAAAAATTCTCAAATTTTAGGATCCAAAAAATTTTGGGCCTGGGCCCCCCGAAAACTCAAGGACAGTCCTGGTTATAGTATTAGTAACTAAGAAAGCCCTTTCTTTAAGCAAGATTATATAAATACCTAAAATTTAGATTGAGATTTGCCAAATAGATATAAGAAGTGATAAGGACGCTCCATGAACGCAACTATAAATCCTCCAACCGATGGTGATGATGTGGCATTTTTCATATTTTTTATTATAAATTTTAAAATATTATAATTTTTGTTGTAAATAATTATTTTTTTATAAAATTTATATTTTTCGAATTTACTCAATGAGGTGATGAGGTCTATCAAATATGATCTATATTGAATATGAAATTACGAGAACATCAAAAAGTAATTTTTTGGCCAAATTTTTAAAAATTATATATATATATTTGAAACTTATTAGAATCAACAAACAAAATGAAGTAACTTTTTTATTATGGCCAGCATAAAGAATCAATTCAAGAGAGACTTTATTTTTGGAGAATATCCAAATACTTGGTATTATAAAAATAAAATTTAAATAGATAATTAATGTAATAAATTTTATTGTCCTTGCACAATCTTCTCAATAAGATTTATTGAACAATATTCATATTGAATATGAAATTATGAGACATAAAAAACAATTTCCTTGGACAAGTTTCTATATATATTTTTTATATATATTAAAAAGATTTAAATTCATAAATTTCACTTTTTATATTAAATTTACTTGTCAAGATCAACTGAAAAAAATAATATGTTTTGATAAATTCTAATAAAAAGAATTTATAATAAAACCAAATGACAATATTTTTGTTGTTGTTTTGGAGTTTGCGATATTTATGTTTTAAGATGAAATATACATCATTTTTGTACTAAATATTTATAAACATATTTATAAAATATGCACTGAATTTTTACACTGGCGGACTTAGAAAATTCTTAGTGGCGATCAATGGTTGGTGGTGGTTGTTAGAACTGTGAAAATTCTTAGTGGTGGTAAATACCGAGATGTTTTTTTGCAATGGGAGTGGTTGACAATAATAATGGTTGGTGGCTGTTAGTGGGGGGTTGGTCGGTGATTATTTGTAGTAGGGCTGTGCAAATATCCGATCCACCCGTCAACCCGACCGATCCAAATCGACCCAAACCGAACCCGATCAAACTCGCTCACTCTACGAGTGAATAACAAGTGGATTTCAACTAACCCGACCACAATCGGTTCTAGTGTCGGGCCGTTCAATTACCCAACCCGACAAAATATTACATTAAAATTCACAATTTTCATCAAACCTGACCAAATTCCACCCGAACCGACTCAACCTGATCATCTATTGGATCAGATTTGGGTCCAAACTTCTTCAATCCAGCTAGTTCGGTTCGGGTGTCGAGCGACCCCAAAACCCGACCCGACCCGACCCGTGAACAATCCTAATTTGTAGTGGTGGTGAGTGGCTATAATGGTAGGTGTTGGGGGTGGTTAGTGATTGGTGGTTGATAACAATGGTTGATAACCCCCTCACAATGGTGTGAGGGGTTGATACTGGTGATGGGTGGTGGTGGGTAGTAAGCGGCGACAGCGGTAATTAGTGGTGTCGGCGAATATATTTTAAGATCTTATATCACTCTATTCTACCGACAGCCAAACTTAATTCATAATTGAAGATGCAAATGGGCCAAAGTAAATACAAGGAGAGATGGTTCACCTGCCACTAGCTTTTTTTAAAAAAATAGTCAGTAATGACGAATCAGAAAGTAGCCCGCCACACGTTTCCATTTTAAGGACAATTTTGGAAAAAGACTTGAATACCCTCATAAAATATATACATCATGTTGACGATGAATTGACTTTTATTACCATTTTTCTAAACTGCATACACATGTTGAGTATGTAGCAAGAATAATTTATTTTGATTTTTTATTGAGATAATATTTTTAATTAAATATTTCTTTTTCATATAATATTTCTTGATTATCCAACTAAACGGTGACATTAAGCGTAAATAAAAAAATAATTAAAAAAATAAAATGATACGATATAACATTGTTTTAAATTGACACATCACACATGGGTGGACTTCTGTGCAGAAAGGACGGGTCGCAGCGATCCCGATTTCACGACTAATTACTACTGTATATAATTCCTTGATATTGTATATAATTCCTTGATTTTTGGAGGTGGTCGGAGTTGAAGAAGACGAGGCTTGTTGGGTGGTTTTATTTTATAAGAACGGAAAATGACTTTTGGATCGTAAATATAACGATCGAGGTACCTTTTAATTCCACTCCTCTTATTTCTCTACACACCCAATAATTATTGGAAAGTTGTGCATTATGAATGTGGGTAAATTTCGGTGACCTCCCTGACTGATAAATACAACTATCTCCTCTATAATTTTTGAAAATAACACTGATCTCATTTACTTTTAAAATTATTATTAAGATTTTTTTGGAGCTAATTTTTGTACAAAAAATAATAAAATTACCCAATGTTTAGGGTCTTTAAATTTATTTTCTCAATACACAAAAAACTATTCAAAAGTATAAGTGTAAGATCCAAATTCATTTTTTGTATGACCCTTAATACTCTATAATTTACTTATGAGTTTTATATTTCCTATATTTTTTGTGTTTGTTGAAGAAATTGATCAAGGGCCTAATTTTCGGACGACTAACAAAATTAACAAAATACTGGGGAACTAAATTAGTGATTAACTGCTTAATTATTAGGATCAATTTAATCAAATATTATTTTATATAATAAAATATTTGTATAAAAATAGGTGTTTAGATAAATTCACGCTAATAAAGATAAAAAAGAGAGTGTAATTAAAAAAAATATGAAAATCACTAAATTGATCAGCTCTTTGAAGAGGAAGATAAAGAAAGATGAGAGCAAGGGTATAAAAGATTTTTTAATTCAATTTTAAGCCAAATTTAGAGTTTAAACCGAAAATTTTGATTTTAGCCATGTCAAGCCAAGGCAAACCAAATTAAATGGGGTACAAAATTGAACGATTCGGTTTGATTTTTGATTTATTTACCCTTCAATTATACACATATACAAATATCAAGGATAATTTGATCAATTTGAGCTCATAAAATAAAATAATATTGTTAATACCACGTCTCCGTGGTATTAACAATATCATCACTTTGGAGGATTAATAGTCTAACCGAACTATTAATCTAGCCATGATTATCGAAACCAAATACGGTATCAGAGTGCGCACCAAATTGGTAGTTGAATCCGGCAGTTTAGCACGATTATCAACATTCCTAAAGGAAATTAGACAATTTGTGAGAGGCACCGCGGGGCCCGCTAAAGGAAATTAAGGTGAAACTGGGCCCACACTTTGACTGAACGTTATGGGCATATTTCACTGATTGATGTGCACTGCACCTTACGGTACCGTCCTTTATAGGATTAGCGCGTTAACCAATAAGATGTCGCCGCGTGGAGTGCAATCAGTGGAAATCGATTCAAAGGAATCAATCAGCTGTGAAGTGCGTGGTGATCCGATGCTGAGAGTCAGGTGACGGAAATATCCGTTAGAAAAAACGACGGTGTTTAGTATAACTAAACATTTGTTAAAAGGAGATTTATTTCTACACTCCTTAAAATGATTTCTACACTCCAAAATAGGAGTGTAGAAATCAATACCAATAATGGTGTTGATTTCTACACTCCTATTTTGGAGTGTAGAAATCAAAATTTGGAGTGTAGAAATCATTTTCCTTGTTAAAATTGTTCTTTTCAAGGTCTAATTTGGATATTGAGTTTTTTTGTTTTTAGTAAAAAAATTTCAATATTTAATCAAATTTTTTTATTTTTTCGATTCTTCGCATCGAGAGAAATTCAAAAATACAAAAAAAAGAATTTAATACGAAAAAATTTAATAAACACGACAAAAAAACATTTTAAAAGTATAATTTTTTTAA
>BRYF01000023.1:25969637-25972137 GCA_030159135.1 Actinidia polygama | reverse complement strand
GTGTATGTGTATCAAATCGGTCTACTATGGTTGGAACCACGAGTCAAACGTAGAAGCGTGAATAAATTTGTTGCGTGGAAGAATTGCCATGGAGCGGGAGAAAGTTAGAAACTACCCAATGCATGGGAAATATCAAAATAGTGAATGAGGTAAGAAAAAAAGAAATCAAAAGAATAAAAAGCATTAATTGAAGGAAAATCCACAACAATGAACAATTCCTGCTATTCACTTTTGGAATGTGAGGTCTTAGTCCCACTGGAGAGAAAAAAGACAAATGTTAAAGCATTTCTAGCAGTCTCTTAGAATTTGGTTTCCTATTTTTTTTTAGTTACTCCAATACATTCCCTATTTTATCTATGAATGGTTTAATTATTTCTTTTTTCAAAATATCATCAAATAATACTGAACAAAAAAATAAAAAAAAAATTATATTAAGAAGTGAATAGTACCTTCTCAAATGAGGGAAGACGCTATAGGACAAGCCAAGAAAGAAATTCAAGTATTGGAGTGAATTTTTTAGATTTTTCTTCTTATTAATAGACTTTTTCCCGGGTTTGGGGATCCTACGGGGAGCAAAGGCACCGCAGAGTTGCAGCACACCAAAACGACGTCGTTTTGGGATTGGAGGGCAAAAAAATCACAACCAAAACGACGTCGTTTTATTTCTAAATATATTCACCTCAAAACCAGGTCATTTGGGAGTTCGGCAGACAAAACGCTACAATCCTGCGGTGCCTTCCCGCACCGCAGTAACCTTGGATCCCTTTTTCCCATATTCAATGGATGAACGTAAATGATTCACATCATTCTCCAAATGATTAGTACTCCGACTAGTATCCATCGGTTGTTCCTTAGTGGACCTCAGCTGGGTCAAGATCAACCCAACCACTCCATTCAAAACTGGCCAGGCCCAGGTCTGCCTCACACCAAACCTGAGCCCATTTCTGTGTGAAACTCCCAAAATCACTATCAACTGTCTTGCCAAAGCATTTCCTAAAAATAGAGAAACATAGAGGCTCTGTTTGGTACCAGATTTTTGGTTATTTTTTTAAGTTTATAATAAAAAAGTAAAAAAAAATGGCTTTTTTATTTTGTTTTTTTATTTATTTTTGGCTAAAGTAAAACCAAAAAAGTGAAAAAGCCAAAAAATCTTTGATTTTTTTGATAACAAGCTTTAAAAAAATTTAATTTTTAAGTATTACCAAACGGAGCCAGGATATAGTCAAAAAGCATCAGAGTACTTCTGGCATGGAGAGAGAGACATAGAATATAGAGTAAATGCATATTGATGCAAATCAAATTATAAAAATCGAGGAGTTGAATGGATTTGGCAACTAGTTTACAATCTCTTATTTAATTCAAATTAGGGGTAAATATGTCCGAAAATCTTCGGACTGATCAATTTGGATTTTTGCATTGATGATTTGCCACATGACACGAAGAAAGATATTTGTTACGGTTTCTTAGTCTTGCTTTTTTTGGAGCTGTTGGAGGATATTTATGGAACAAAATATCCCCAAAATAGCATCTTCTTTTGATGGACAAAAGATTTTTTAAAGAATCTGTTGGAGATCTTAAGATATTTTATTAAGAATGCACCCACTCTCATAGTGGAACTCAACAAATATTCCATTACACAAGTCATTAAGGGTGTGTTTGGAACTTACGGAAAAAAAAAAGAAAAAGAATGAAAAATAACAATTTTCATCTTTTCTTGTTTGATTTATGAGATTTGAAGGGAAAATAAGTAAAAATTTATCCTCCCTCTAATTTTAAATTTTTCTTTATATATTCTTTTACTTTTTTTTTCTTTTTATTTCCTCCTTATTTAATTTAGTTATTTTACTATTTTTTCCCCTCTTTCTTGTAAAACCAAACAAAGAAAAGTAAACTAATTTTCTCTAGATTTTTCCTCTCAACAATTTGTCATATTTTCTTTTCATTCCCTTTTCTTTCCACAAGTTCCAAACATAGCCCAAGGATATATCTATATAGGGTAAGTTAGCAACTCCAAAGATGTATTTTGTCTATTGTAAATATTAAGACTTTATGTGTTAAAGTGTCTATATCTAAAAATGGAACCCAACTAAGTTTGCTAAATAAGTAATTAGCTAGTGAACATATGAAAACTCCATTGCGCTACCTATCCGATACCTAATTGTGGGGTGTGATGTTTGAGAGGTAAGAGGAAGGAAATTGAGAATAGACACTCGCGGTGATTCTACTACGGCGATGGTAGCTTAAACCAGTCAACCAGCAATGTTGCCGCACAGAAACAATGAGTTCGGCTGTCGGAGCTGTTTCCAAAAAATGGTTCTCCGACGGTCAAGTTAGAAGACCGGAGAATGTAGAGAGAGAAAGTGTATGTGTTTTTTCAGCCAACGTGTGCGTACCTCTTAATAAAAGAAAGGCTGACTTTATATAACACAACTCGACACGTGCCTTGATGTGCTAGCTATCTTGTCACCGGACAGACTGTAACTCGGCTTGTACTCATACG
>BRYF01000023.1:25954637-25959637 GCA_030159135.1 Actinidia polygama | reverse complement strand
AAAAAATAAATAAATAAAAATTGGACAATCTTAATCAAATCCGGTATCTAGTGAAATTGAAGAGATAATTTTGTAGCCTCTTGCTCAAAAGAGATGGAGAGATTAAAACACATTATGAGTAAATATAGTGATATTTGTTCGGACATATGAGAATCATGTCATAAACTATAATAAAACATAGCTATTGAATGATACCGCTCACGTGATAGTGAAGAATTGAAATATCAAAAACCTTCCTATAAATTATTTGAAATGTGGGGGTGTCTGGCCAAGTTAGGAAATCCTATTTTTCAAAAGGAAAATTGGATTGAAAATGAAAAGTCTCGACTTATACGTTGTAGACATAATAATATCGTAAAACATTATTCTCAAATAGAATTATTTTTCATTAAGTCTATAAAGTTTGTTGACAATATTATAACGGATATATTTACTAAATATTTGGTCAGAGAGTTAAGTGCATTATCAAGGGAAATGAGTTAAAACCTATGTTATAAGAGTCTCCTTAATAGACACCTTACCATGTTGATTGACTAAAGATCTCAATATCTTAATTTAAAGGGACAACAAAATTTTAGATGACTCATGAGAATCACTAAATTTTAGAAAATCTTAGATCTCTCCTACCTATTTCTTAGATAAAACAATTTTGCCTACAGCGTTATTAGTGTAAATTATGTTTTTAATGATTCTTATACATTGAAAATCTAATAGGTGTATGGCAGGATACTCTTATTGAGAATCTACCTATGTGAGTGAAATGGGGCACTTCTATAAGAGTTTTAAGGCTGAATTTTCTAAAATGACTCATGAAGTTCTAAATTGCCCCGGGCTAAAATGGCATAACCATGAGAACCGAACATTGGATGAAAAAACTTTATATGATTGCTATTGTCTTGATTTTTATAAGCGTCGAACAATTCAAGACCTCACGTTTACTAATTAACTTAAAAATTCGATAGTATTTCACAAGGGAATGTTCAAAGTTACAACCTATACCCTATGCAGGAAATTTTCTACTGGAACTCTCTTTAAATATACATTTCTTAATATGTCTCGCAATTTCATTCATATGAGGATTGTTGAAAAAAAATAAGTTATTAATTTTTTTTAATATGAATTAAAATTGCATTTAAAGCAATCTCTTTAATGAATAATTTTCTCTCTTGATACATCTTCAGCGTGAAAAGTCGTGACATTCCATTGATATCATTTCATCTTCTATATACATGTCATTTCTCCTTGAGTTTTTTTCACCCAATTAAATCCGTATCTAGGTCTATCAAAAGATAGTTCCTCCATTTTTTGATTCGTTGTGCAAACAAATTATTATCCTTTATCCAATCTATCTCTTCTAAGTTCTGTAATCCGGTTCTATAATTTTTTTTCTCTCTTAATAAATAATTTATCCAAATACATTTTTTTTTCTCTCTTAATAAATAATTTATCCAAATACAGCCTCAGGGAAAAGGGATATATCGATTTAAGCATCCAAATGCTCACTAAATTAACAAACACTTAAATACACAAAATTGAGTTCTACTTTTTAAAGAAAATTTATTTATACAATTTTTGGAGTGATTTCTATATTCCCAAATAAGAGTGTGAAATCATTTTTCGCATTCATGGAAGATTCCCTAGGTACCCTTAACCCCCGACTTGGAGTTGTTTTCAATGGATTAAAAATGGGTGAATTACACTGACCTCCCCTGAGGTTTGCTTTTAATACACAAAGCACTCATGATATTTAAAAAATTACAGTGACCTCTCTTGAAATTTGAAAAATTATCCTACCAACTCCTGACAACACTTTTCTCCATTCTCTCCTTATGAAATGACCAAAATGTTCCCCCCCTTCTCACTCTCTCTCTCCCCCTCTCTATCTCTTTTTGCATCCTTTTATTTTTATTTTTTTTTGCTTCTTCTTCTTATTTTTTTAATACATTTGATTCATTTTTTTAACAAAAAATAAATTTTCTTTTTGTTACTTTTTTTTATTGTTTTTATTTTTGTACTATTTTATTTTTTTATTTATTATTATTATTTTTTTAATACCCTTTGATTAATTTTTTTTACCAAAAAATGAATTCTCTTTTTGTTATTTTTCCTTTTTTTTTTCTTTTTGTACTCTTCTATTTTTTTTTTTATTATTTTTCTTTTAATACCCTTTGATTAAATTTTTTTAACAAAAAATAATTCACTTTTTTGCTACTTTTTTGTACCCTTTTTATTTTTTTATTTTTTATTTTTATTTATTATTATTATTTTTTTAATACCTTTGATTCTTTTTTTAATACCTTTTATATATATATTTGAAACTTATTAGAATCAACAAACAAAATGAAGTAACTTTTTTATTATGGCCAGCATAAAGAATCAATTCAAGAGAGACTTTATTTTTTGAGAATATCCAAATACTTGGTATTATAAAAATAAAATTTAAATAGATAATTAATGTAATAAATTTTATTGTCCTTGCACAATCTTCTCAATAAGATTTATTGAACAATATTCATATTGAATATGAAATTATGAGACATAAAAAACAATTTCCTTGGACAAGTTTCTATATATATTTTTTATATATATTAAAAAGATTTAAATTCATAAATTTCACTTTTTATATTAAATTTACTTGTCAAGATCAACTGAAAAAAATAATATGTTTTGATAAATTCTAATAAAAAGAATTTATAATAAAACCAAATGACAATATTTTTGTTGTTGTTTTGGAGTTTGCGATATTTATGTTTTAAGATGAAATATACATCATTTTTGTACTAAATATTTATAAACATATTTATAAAATATGCACTGAATTTTTACACTGGCGGACTTAGAAAATTCTTAGTGGCGATCAATGGTTGGTGGTGGTTGTTAGAACTGTGAAAATTCTTAGTGGTGGTAAATACCGAGATGTTTTTTTGCAATGGGAGTGGTTGACAATAATAATGGTTGGTGGCTGTTAGTGGGGGGTTGGTCGGTGATTATTTGTAGTAGGGCTGTGCAAATATCCGATCCACCCGTCAACCCGACCGATCCAAATCGACCCAAACCGAACCCGATCAAACTCGCTCACTCTACGAGTGAATAACAAGTGGATTTCAACTAACCCGACCACAATCGGTTCTAGTGTCGGGCCGTTCAATTACCCAACCCGACAAAATATTACATTAAAATTCACAATTTTCATCAAACCTGACCAAATTCCACCCGAACCGACTCAACCTGATCATCTATTGGATCAGATTTGGGTCCAAACTTCTTCAATCCAGCTAGTTCGGTTCGGGTGTCGAGCGACCCCAAAACCCGACCCGACCCGACCCGTGAACAATCCTAATTTGTAGTGGTGGTGAGTGGCTATAATGGTAGGTGTTGGGGGTGGTTAGTGATTGGTGGTTGATAACAATGGTTGATAACCCCCTCACAATGGTGTGAGGGGTTGATACTGGTGATGGGTGGTGGTGGGTAGTAAGCGGCGACAGCGGTAATTAGTGGTGTCGGCGAATATATTTTAAGATCTTATATCACTCTATTCTACCGACAGCCAAACTTAATTCATAATTGAAGATGCAAATGGGCCAAAGTAAATACAAGGAGAGATGGTTCACCTGCCACTAGCTTTTTTTAAAAAAATAGTCAGTAATGACGAATCAGAAAGTAGCCCGCCACACGTTTCCATTTTAAGGACAATTTTGGAAAAAGACTTGAATACCCTCATAAAATATATACATCATGTTGACGATGAATTGACTTTTATTACCATTTTTCTAAACTGCATACACATGTTGAGTATGTAGCAAGAATAATTTATTTTGATTTTTTATTGAGATAATATTTTTAATTAAATATTTCTTTTTCATATAATATTTCTTGATTATCCAACTAAACGGTGACATTAAGCGTAAATAAAAAAATAATTAAAAAAATAAAATGATACGATATAACATTGTTTTAAATTGACACATCACACATGGGTGGACTTCTGTGCAGAAAGGACGGGTCGCAGCGATCCCGATTTCACGACTAATTACTACTGTATATAATTCCTTGATATTGTATATAATTCCTTGATTTTTGGAGGTGGTCGGAGTTGAAGAAGACGAGGCTTGTTGGGTGGTTTTATTTTATAAGAACGGAAAATGACTTTTGGATCGTAAATATAACGATCGAGGTACCTTTTAATTCCACTCCTCTTATTTCTCTACACACCCAATAATTATTGGAAAGTTGTGCATTATGAATGTGGGTAAATTTCGGTGACCTCCCTGACTGATAAATACAACTATCTCCTCTATAATTTTTGAAAATAACACTGATCTCATTTATTTTTAAAATTATTATTAAGATTTTTTTGGAGCTAATTTTTGTACAAAAAATAATAAAATTACCCAATGTTTAGGGTCTTTAAATTTATTTTCTCAATACACAAAAAACTATTCAAAAGTATAAGTGTAAGATCCAAATTCATTTTTTGTATGACCCTTAATACTCTATAATTTACTTATGAGTTTTATATTTCCTATATTTTTTGTGTTTGTTGAAGAAATTGATCAAGGGCCTAATTTTCGGACGACTAACAAAATTAACAAAATACTGGGGAACTAAATTAGTGATTAACTGCTTAATTATTAGGATCAATTTAATCAAATATTATTTTATATAATAAAATATTTGTATAAAAATAGGTGTTTAGATAAATTCACGCTAATAAAGATAAAAAAGAGAGTGTAATTAAAAAAAATATGAAAATCACTAAATTGATCAGCTCTTTGAAGAGGAAGATAAAGAAAGATGAGAGCAAGGGTATAAAAGATTTTTTAATTCAATTTTAAGCCAAATTTAGAGTTTAAACCGAAAATTTTGATTTTAGCCATGTCAAGCCAAGCCAAACCAAATTAAATGGGGTACAAAATTGAACGATTCGGTTTGATTTTTGATTTATTTACCCTTCAATTATACACATATACAAATATCAAGGATAATTTGATCAATTTGAG
>BRYF01000023.1:25884637-25887137 GCA_030159135.1 Actinidia polygama | reverse complement strand
GTTCTTTTAAGTGGCCCCCACCATTATTTTTGCTTTGCCTTGCTTTCATAACCTACTCAAATTAATATTTGCCTCTGAAAAAAAAAATACTTGCTTCGATTTGTTTAGGGAAAATTACATTGATTGCCCTTGAAGTTTGTGTTAATACATGATTTTTCTCATATTTTGAAAATTATAATGACCTACGCTAATAAGCGTTGTGTGTTAGGGCTGCCATTTGGGTTGGGTTGGGTTGGGGGTTCGGTTGGGTCAAAGATCTAACCAAGCCTAACATTGACTGTACCGAAGCTTCTAGGCGGGGTGTTGGACTCAAGGTAGCAGTTCAAACCCATCCTAAGCTTCATCTATGACTCCAGTTCTCTATAAAAATAAAAATAAAATTCACTTTCAAAACTATTTTGTTGCAAGTGTTGGTGCTTGATAGGGAGTGACCAGTTGCAACGATAGTGGGGCTAGGGTGCATAAGTAGCAGGGAGGGGAATCCTAGAAGGGGTGGATTTGGTGGAGGTGAAGCGGTTTTGAAGAAGAATGACATAAGAGGAGAAGAAAGGGGTGTGACGAGGAAAAGGAAGGGTAAAATTAGAATATTTGGGTTTATTTTTACACAGCTCATGTGACAAGTGAACCTAACTCCTAAGTGTTACTCTTTTATGTAAAGAGAGTGCAGTGTGATTTCAGAGAATAAAGGGAGTACCCGTGTCATTTCAAATGAATAGAGAGGGTACTAGTATAATTTACCCAAAAAATTAATTTATGATCGGTTCCATTTATTCATATAATATTTATGACGACAAAAGTAGTAGGTGTTTTATTGCTATCATCTGTCTATTTGAAAACTAAATTTATTCATGAATATGAGACATACGACCATAGGAAAAAAAAAGAAAAGAAGTTGTTATACCATTACGAGAAATACGGTCTTAGAATTTGGATCAATAAAAATTTTTATAATTTAAAATAAAAAATATGTGGATCTCACGTAACCAAGTGAATCTAAATCATTCATTTTTAATTCTAAAAAATTTTCTGGCTTCAAATTATGGAGTGCTCTATTATTATACTCTTTACTTCTTATTTTTCTTAAAAGGGTAATTTAGGTATTTATTAAAAAAATGTATAGTAAAAAAATAAAAAAATTGAGTGCATTTGGTCAGAAGTGAAGTACAAAAATTATTATTTTTTCAAAATTTTATAAGTTCTAATAAATAAGAATGATAAACACACTTTATTTTCTGTTTTTATTAGGTAAGATTACCCAAATACCCTTCTACACAGGTAAAGCATTTTTAAAAAATAATTTACAAAAATATAAATACAAATACTTTTTAATAACTTTATCTAATAAAAAAAATGCACTTAGATAATATATAAGAGTATGAAAATCATTCTTTAAATAATAATAATAATAATAATAATCATTTTTGATCTTAAAATTGTTTCTTTTTTGTATGTCTTGAAGAACCTCAAACGATTCGTTTCACATGTGTTTCTCATTGGATGAAGAAATTAAGGAGACATACAAAAAGGTACAAACAAATACTCTAACTTCATAACATTTTGTTGTGCGTGTCAATTCAAAGGTACAAGACATTAAGCATCCACTGGAAGCTGGAAAAAGGCAAAAACGAGCTAACTTCAAGATTTCAATTTTCAATAATAAGGACAAGACGTTCACCCCACACTACCACTATGTTGTGATATTATCTTTATTGCGTCAATAATACGCTGGAATAATTAGGTGAACGCGCACACACAAATTGTGTTTGGTTTAGGTTTAGAATCAATTTTTCAGAATAGTTTTTAAAATAAATTTTTTATTTCGTTGATGGTTTTGATTCAAAACCTATTTGTTTAAGAATTTCTCGAAATAGAACGCGTTTTTTATAACTATGTTGAGATATTGCGTCAAGAATATGCTGGAATAATTAGGTAACCCAAAAAAATAAAGAATTGTGTTTGGTTCAGTTTCAAAATCAGTTATACAGAATAGTTTTTTAGATTTTTTATTTCGTTGATGGTTTTGATTCGAAACCTATTTATTTGAGAATTTCTCAAAACAGAACTCGTTTTTTAAAAAATATCTTTAACTTCTAAAAAATAAATAATACGTGAAGAAATGAATGTTTTTGTTCTAAGAAAATTATGAAAAATTGTTCTTGACCGAATCATGTGAGAAAAAGAAGATAGTGGAACGTTTTTCTTTGTGTTTTTAACAAATAATCTTGGTATTATAAGTAATCATTTCGATTTTCTATCATTAATTTCTTTCCAAATCGAATCATTTCTCTGAGAAACAAAAAGGGACAGATATGAGAGGTCTATTTCTCATCATTTTTTATTTATTTTTTTACCATTTTTCATCAAATCCTTCAACTATGTGGAAATTTGAACCACTTCAAGACTACTTTATGTTGAGATTTAAAATTGAGATTACAGATAAGTGGTCCATTTTTATGGTATATATATATATATATATATATATATATATATATATATATAT
>BRYF01000023.1:25837137-25839637 GCA_030159135.1 Actinidia polygama | reverse complement strand
AAATATTTGTTCCAATTTTGCGAACAAACAATTAAAATTACCCCCAAAAATATATAATTATTACTTTATGTTCATGGGATCCATATCCTAATTGGGACCCACTAGTAGCAGAATCACAGAGATCTTTTCGAAGAAATGAAGTGAGCTTGACCACAGAGACTTTGAATGAGTTCAAATAAAAGCATAGATGGTCTCCACGGTTGGAATTAGTTCGGGTTGAAATAAAATTATGTGGATCGGATTGAATTTTATATGATTCTTAAAATTTTCGAGCCAAATTAATTCGTGCAAAATTTAAAACTATTCGAAATTAGAAACCAATTCAATCTGAATAGAAAAATACAAATTCATTTTCGTTTCTGAAATATAATTTTGGTGGGTAAAATTTTTTAATGTACAATTATCACAGTATAATTTCACCAAAAAATAAAATATTTAATATATTTAGACAATTATTCAAGACTAAATAAATAACAATATAAATTAAGGTGTGAAATATAAGTATAAAAATATTAAGGAAATGTTTTTTAGTATTTTATGGTTTGGTTCGGAACCGAAATCGGATCGTTAAGGTGTGAAATATAAGTATAAAAATATTAAGGAAATGTTTTGTTAGTATTTTCTGGTTTGGTTCGGAACCGAAACCAGATCGAAATCAAAACCTAACTTATTTATTCGTGAATCGAACTGACCAAGACGTTTTTCAGAATCTTAGAACCAAAACCGAACTAACTATACAAAAATCCAAATCAAACCTACTAGTTACGATTGATTTTTCGTTTCTATCTTTTTTTTGACAACCCTAAACGCATCTTTTCTAATTATAAATATCATATTTTTCGATGATCGCAAAGCATGTAGTTTGGTTCGCGGTTTACTTTATCCAACCCCCTTTATAAGTTGAATCCAACGGTCCACAATTCTGCGCGTCATCATCAATGCCCGTTTGCCGCGGGTCTGTCAAAGTCTAGGGTCCACTGCCGTCCATACATAACCAACTTTTTTTGTTTTGATTTATACCTTTTTTATTAATATAAAAAATTAGGAATTTCCCGGAAATTTACAAGTAACAATCAATGTGTGTAGATTAAGATGAATTCATTTTTATTTTTATTAAGATGTTTACTTAAATGTCCTTCTATATAGTGAAAATATTTTAGTAAAAAGTGCAGGGGCGGATCTATAAATTTTTATCAGTTGGGGCAAAACTTAGGCTCCGTAGGCACTAGTTTTTTTTAGATTTTTGACTGGCTTTTTTTAAGCTTATAAGCAAAAAAGTCAGTCAGAATTGACTTTCTTGCCTTTTTGCTTTTTATTTTTTGCTTATTTTTAGTTAAAGTAAAGCCAGAAAAGTAAAAAAATTAAAAAATCTTAATTTTTTAGGTAGCAAACTTAAAAAAAGCTTGACTTTTAAGTATTATCAAACGGAGCCTTATATGGAGTCATGCACAAAATTATTTTTAATTAAATTAAAATAAGTTAAAAATAAAAACTTGAATATTTCATTGATAATTGGGGGTAAATTATATTATTTTTCAGTTAAAGAAGATAGAAGTATAAAAAAAAAAAATGGTATTTTAAAAGTCAGTGGGGGCAGCGACCCCCACTGGGCCCTTCTTGGGTCCACCCATAAAAAAGTGAGTTTTGGGTTAATCCACCCTAATAAAGATAAAAAAAATACAATTGAAGAAAAATGTGTGTAGATTAAAAATCTTTATAATTAGTCAGGGCGGTAACGCTATATTGTATAGATCATTGTCATATCATATGTATCCAATCCTATGAGTGTTATGTTAGTTCTTTATGATTCGTTTTGAATATTGGAAAATGTTATTGATACCGAGTTTTTATACAAAATGACATGATATAGGTAATTTTTCTAAATACGAAGCACATTGCTAATTTTTTTATTTTCAATTAATAAATGCAAAATAAGTCAAGTCATTTTGTATATAAATTCTATTTTTCAATCATTACTCATTAAGTCATAAGTCATTGGTTGGTCTTAGTTTGAGTTTGTGCTTCCACTTGAATAAAATGATTGATTCCCAAAGTAGGAATATTGTGTCCTATTATTGGGCCAATAGCTATTAAGAGTGATGAACGAATTTTATTTTTTTGTTTTTTTGTGAACAAAAGATTGATATATAAACAGAGAAAACATTATGAAAATGATGTGACAAAGTTGCGAACCTATCGGGTTTTTTTTTTAAAAAAGGAAACTTCAAAGTACTTTTTAATTAATTGCACAGTGTCATTGTCAAGTCATTTTATGGTGGTCGTTTTAGTATAAATTTCTCGGGAGAAGAGTCTTTTTCTTAAAAATAATTAGGTCAGTTAATATTGGGAGCAGTAACCTTCGTAAAGCAATACTCCCTCCATTTCTTTTTGTTTGGTCCTTTCGACAGTACTAATTTTTCAAAAGAATATACAATTAGCGCATTAGAATACAAATTTTAAGCATTTTGTCTAATATTGCTCATCTATTCCCCTCTGTATG
>BRYF01000023.1:25824637-25827137 GCA_030159135.1 Actinidia polygama | reverse complement strand
TCAAATGATGAATATTTAGACCAATCTCTAGTTTGGGAATTCTATTTTTACATTCCTTAATTGAAATTAACAAAGGATTTTATTATGTCACTTTTTAATCTTTAATTAGTTTTCTGTGATTTCAGTTTTTTTCTTCTCAAAAGGTGTTTTTACTTGTAAACATTTGTCTTTATATATTTATACTGGCCACCCTTTTAGAGTTAAATTTTTGGTTCCGCCCTTGACTCAATTTTACCTTATTTGTATGCGGTGACCTTGCCAAAATGTTGATACAAAATTCTATCTTATTTGGTCTCATTTTCTTTGACAAGCCATGAGCCATTTTTACAAAAATGAGTCCTCACCTCTTCCAGACATCTCTTCAACAATTCATCATCCTTTTCTTCATCTTCACCTTCATCACAAAGTCTTTCCATGCTGAGGACGAGACTTTAAGAGTTGCAGTTGTCCCTACAGCTGCGGAAGCATACGGGGTCACAACTATCCTTTCTGGGGAGGTGAGCAACCTGATTTTTGTGATTGCAATTGGTTTGAGCTGGAATGCATAAAGGAGCAGTACCAGTCATCCGGATTAACAAGCAGGCATTCTGCGTGCTTAACATCAACGCAACAAGTTTTACAATGACAATTGCTTAGGATGATTATTGGAGTAGTATTTGTCCCAAGGAATTTCTCAGTACCACTCGGTTAAACTCCTTGACATATTTTATGGTTGTACTTCTAGTGTGACAGAACAGGTTCTGAACAATTTTACATGTCCGATAAATGGAAGCCAGGGTGGTGCTTTCTATTCAGGCTTACCTGCCCCAGATGTCACGGGATGTTAAATCAGTATTGTAGTTCCAGTTCTTCAGACTGCTTACGATGACCTTGGGAATGGAAGCTTAAAATTGCAGGAAGCTTTGAATCAGGGCTTTGATGTTGTGTATTACGCAGAACATGCAGCCTGTTCAGCTTGTGAAGCATCCGGTGGGATATGTGGATCGGACATTGGTTTGGAGTCTCTTGAATCACCAATCCAATTCATCTGCCTTTGCCAGGATCAATCTCATCGTTTAGCTCGTGGTGGTATAATATCAGCCTCTGTCTTCGCATGTGCATTTCATTTAGATTTCTTTGCTCCCTATTCTACTGCTCTTATAGTTTTCATGGTATTAGCTTGGTAATGACACGGGCCAAATTTACGTTTCCTTATCATTACCATTATTAGCTTCTCCAGCACATCAAGGTTTTTGTTAACTTTCCAAGTTCCCCCACATTTTCTTTCAGAGAGAACAACAATTGATTTTGACAATAAACGACCTCTTTTTTGCATATCACGATGAATCATGTATCAACTACGGGGATTTTGAAGTGGTCCGGCTTTCTACTTAATTTATAGAATTGCTGTGGCCAAAAGATTAGACCTCCTTTAACTGGGATCATATCTTACAAATACAAATGACAAAAAATTCCTAGAATATGTAGTTTCTGGAGCATTTTCTACATGATGCTATTATTAAATACAATGAAAATGTCAATTTTACTAAATCCAAACTTTTGAAGCCAATTTTGGACTGTTATGAGAAGCAGCACAAATTTGTAAAAAAAAATTGCGAAAACATCAACACTTGGTACTTGATTTAAAAAGCTAATTGTGGTACGGCTACGGCATATGCAAGAGCAATTCAGTTGGCTGAAGGCACAATACTCGAAGTAAAACTTTCAGGTGCACTATAGTGCTTTCTGACTATAGAAAACTAAAGCCAACTGAATTGTTTCGATTGATATTCAAGTTCTCGTGACATCATAATATGATTTTGAACACATTTACCACCACCCGTAAAGTTTCACATGATAAGTCTGATCGATAAGATCACATACTTTAGCCCTACCGACAGATTCTTTGATTAAACCAAGCTATGTTTCCGAAGGAAAATTAGCTGTTTATCAGTGGAAAAGTTACTGAATTTAAAATCCTGGAGTTGTGCTGGATTCGTTTTTATGCTATGGAATCCAGTTTTGTGGAGTTAATTTAGGCATTATATGGAAGTGTTTTTCCTTGCTAGGTTGATTTTGTAGCAATTTAGGCCAATCTGGCACCCGACATACTGGTTCACCTGGGATTGCACCCCAAAGGGATTGTTCATGTTAAAGGAAAATTTCAGTGGCATCATTATCCAATAAATATCTGAGAGTTATAGTAGTTCTTAGTCCCTAACATGTAGTTGTGGAAACAAATTGTTCATTATGGAACGCTCTTTACCACAATTACGCGACAATTTCAGATCATGTTCTCATTTCCCTGTGTTGGAGAGCCTTGAGAGGCGCTTTGTGAATACATATTTGACCCATTCCTGACAATTTAAGCTTTTGGAACAATTGAAGATCTTACATAGTATCGGAGCATTTGAATAAGAAAATATGGAAAAGGGTTAGAGAAGGGTTGGGAAAATGGAACTTGAATAAGAAAGAAAATCGAGAGCCCTTGAATTGGTATGTTGTTAAGAACCATCTAAAC
>BRYF01000023.1:25797137-25802137 GCA_030159135.1 Actinidia polygama | reverse complement strand
ACAATTCATTTTGAATTTTAAAAAAAAATCTTGATCGAAAATCGAAATCGAAAAACTTAGCAGCAGTTTTTTTTTTTTTATATATAAAGTTTTTAGCATATGATATGATATATATGCATGGTAATTCCTCCAAAACTTATGTATAAAATATATAAGCTCTACCTGATCTACTTTATATATTATTGTAGTGAACATGTTTTTATCGGAAACGATTTATTTTTAGAGCTCTATTCTCTTCTATTTTTCGATCACTATAAAATAAACTAATTTAATGTATCTTCAAGCTAATCAATAACCCATGAATTTAATTTTATTACCGTTTTTAATAAAAAATGACTAAGAATTATTCATTTGACATTTACTTTTTTTTTTATTTTTTTTAGAGATGCTAATGGAGTTATTAGCTAAAATAAAATATATAACTTTTAAATTATAATTTAACTCAAATTCATTGACGCTGCCATGAACGCTCATAGCAGAGACGGCCCTGGGCTGAAGCAAACTCAATCCGGGCTTTAGGTCCCCTAAAATCAGCCTAAAAATAGGGATCCCAAATATTTAGGGCTTCTAGTATATCAGGCCAAAAAAAAATTAGTCCTTTTAAACAAAAACAGGCCCAACCCAGATTCTTGAAAAAAATTTGGTTGTCTAACCCATATTCTTAAAAAAAAATGTATTTATTATACAATTTTGTTTGGTTGTAATTGGGCCCAAACCAAAACTAAACTTGGAGAAATATTGAAAAGATATTTCAATGTCATGAAACTACTAATGAACATATACTTAAAACTAATAGATTTAAGTAATATTTTTAAGGTATTGTAATTTATAATAACAAATAATTTTTGCGTTTTCAGCGTTTTTGAATTCTTGTAAATATGTTTTCTTCATGTTAATCTATCTTTTAATTTGTAATGACAAGTAATTTTTGCACTTTTAATATTTTAAATTCTTGTAATTATATTTTTTTCATATTAATCTATCTTTTAAAAATATTTGTTCTAATAAAAATATTTGTTCTAATAAAACCTATAGAGGATCCGGTCCATCCATCTTCAAAATTCGTTTTGGATCCCGAATAATTCAGAGCCGGCCCTGGAGCCTTATAGTAGTGCAAGTATTGATTGTACCGTGCAACAAATTGGACATACAAGAGCCATTATTTTCGTTATAACTAATGCCCATACATACTTGTGGATAGATTTGGGCATGGAGAAACCCTACAAACGGGTCCTTGAATTTAAATAAAAAAAAACTTCAAATTTAAAATGAATGATACAGATTCACTTGATTATATGATTTTAGAGACTTGTTTGAATTTGAATCATTCATTTAAAATTCGAGAATTTTTTCTTACTCTAAATTCAGAAACCGTATCATTGGTATTGGGCTCGGATCTAGCACTTGGGGATGGATACCCCACAAGCGGTAACCACCTTCTTTGCATTCGGAGAAGTCACAATCTTCTTGTAGTCTGGGTTCTTGATGTATTGGCAGAGGCAAGGACTCTGTTGCTTCATTTTGGTGCAGCAGAGCGACGAGGGACTCGTGCCAGATGTGATTGCGCCCATGCAAGGGTTCAGCTCTGTTGGCTTGCATGTCACTGCTGCAGCAGCCATCGACACATCTGCCTCGTGTGCCAACACCAGGACCAGCGCTGCTGCTGCTGCAAGCACCAAAATGCTTGACGCCTTCATCTTTCACTCTCTCACTGGGATCAACGCAACTCAAGAGGAGAGAGAGTGAGTTGGGGGAGTGCATTTGGCTTGGGTTGCATCTTAATTTATATTCCTTCCGTCTTAATTTGTTTTGTCTTTTTTTTTTATATTCGTGCATTTTAATCAAATTAATAAATAATATATTTTTATAAAAAAAATTTAAAAATTTCTTTCGCCAATCAAAATATCTAAATTAATTTTGTAAAGTTTTTAAAATCATTAAAAATAATATAAAGTAAAAACTATAGACGATTTTACGAGGTGTGTATAATAGTAAAAATGGACAACAATATTAAAATTGAAAAAATAGTCCATGTAGTTTTATTCATTCGCAATTTGATTTTTGTATTTTTAAATTTTGCAATTTTAACTCTATAATTTAATTATCTTACCAAATCAGTCCAATTAATAATGGAAGTTAAGATTTTAGATGGATTTTCAGTACATCACCAATATGTCACCTCATTTGATAGTAATCTACCGTGGATATTGGTTGGAAATAAGAGTAAAATATCGATTTTGTCTCTCAAATGATGATAAATGTCACGTAAATGTGAAAATCTATTCAAGAACGTTACTAATTGGATTGATTTGGTGAGAAAATAAAACTACAATGTTAAAATTGAAGGATATGAAAATATAAGGACCAAAATCATAGATGAGTAAAACTACAATGACTATTTTTACAATTTATCCTATCTATAATACAAATCAGAACTTAGTTTGAATCCAAAATTGATCTCTCGTTATCTACGGTTGAAATCCATTTGAGTGACTCCAACGGTTGAGATTTCACCTGAGGTTATTTTTTTTCGCCTAAAACTATCACTTCCTTCTTATCAAAAAGTGTGGGATCCAATGGACAAAAACTTTTAAAGTTAGACATATGTTTTATCCATTGGATAATATTTTTAGTAGAACCCACAAAAAAAAATTAAAGCACACATTTATTTTTCTCTCATTTTTAATTTTTTTATATTTAATATTTTTTTATTGTTTGATCAAACTTTTGACAATAAGAGTCTAAAAATATAAAAAAGAATTTAATTTAGAGATAAAAATATAAATCTTTTTTTTAGTGAATGTTCTCTTATATTATATATTTTTTTATATTTTTAGACATTTTATCAAAAAAAATAAAATAAAAAATATATTAATTAATCGCTAAAAAAATCATTAACGACAATAAAAGATGAAAAGGAAAATAATTTTCATATGTTCATTTTATTTTTATAATTTATTCTCTATTTTGTATCAATATATCTGTTCATATATGCATGCAATGTATTTTTTATCTGATATTTATATTTTATCTATATTTTATATTGTAAAACTCTAATAAGTTCGCTTAAGAGGTAATTTTTTTGTTTTTTACGTAGTGCCCATGGGCACAGATAATTTCTAGTTTTTTCCCTCTCTCATTTTGTTTAAAAACTTTTTAAATTTTAATTTTTTTTTCTATTTTAAAATTCTTTTTCTGGGCCCGGCTTGCTTCATGCAACATGCAAGTTGTAAGCTACTACACCATTTTGCCATGTGGCAATCCACCTCCAAGAATTAAACAGCGCACACCGTTTTCTCTCAATCCACGGATCCACGTGCCATTTCAAGAGCAATTAAAACAACGGATCGATTCTTCAAAAGATATTCATGAATAAGGAACTCTTCATGACGTGCTAGGGCTTATTCATGCCAAGTGTTAAAAAAGATATGTAATTTTCTAAAAAAAATTACTGTTTTATAAAGGTAACAGTTTTTAAGTGGGCATTTGAATATTATTAATTTCTTGAATTTCTTAAAATGCATTTATTAAGTGTTATTAATTTCACCCAAATGCTCACTCAAAGGTTGCCACTTCCACAAGGCAGCAGGATTTTCTGTTGTCCTTACTGCAAGAAATCCTCATTTTTTGGGGGGTGTCTAGTTTAATTTTCATGCACCTTCAATTAATTCCGAGCTCCTAAATTAACGATCATTCAAACTTTAAGTGATCTTAAGATTAATAACGTTTGAAGAATTAGAGTAATTCTTTACAAGATGAAGTTAGATGCCTCTTTCAGTTTTTTTTCCCTCTTATTTTTATCAACTTAATAATTTAATAATAGAAGCAAACGAGAATAGGATTGTGTTTGAATTAAGGATTTAGTATAAATAAATAAATAAGTTAAACAATCGAACCGTGTCAATCAATTTGCGTGCACCTCAATTAATTCCAGACTCTCAAGTGAACATCAAGCAAATCTCTGGTGGCTCTAAGATTAAGAACGTTTGAAGAATCAAGCTAATTCTTCAAAAGATGAAGTTCGAGGCCTCTTAAGTTGTTATTTTTTTTTTGCCCCTTTTGTTTGTTTGTTAGCTAGAAAGCAAATTATAAGAGGGATAAATAGATTTGTTAGAATTAATGGCCAATTAAAAATTTTCTTAACAAGTTTACTAATAATGCACTCTTAATTTAAACAATAATATAAGCAATATAAGAGAGAACAGAGAAAATAGTACAAACGATGTATAGGGAGTTCGGCAAATATCTGTCTACGTCCATTCTCTAAGTTTTTCTTTGAAAATTCACTATCTTCAAGTTTATAGGTACTTGACAATCTTTACAAGCCCTAGAAACCTTTTAGTTTTCAAGAGTCTTCTACTCTTTGATCTTTAACACTCACTCAAGGTGATCTTCTTAGCACTGTGTAAGAGTTGAAGTAACTATGAGCTCAACAACTTTAGATTAAATATGGATACAATGAAACTCTCTTCTAGTTTGATCTAGCTCTCTTTTGATTTTTAATTTTTAAATTATAATTTTAACTTAAATTTAATAAGAATGATCCAGATACTCTCACATATAAACCATCAAACTACCGTCCCAGAAATAGAGAGAAGAATAAGATGTGTATTGGCATTGGCGGCCGGCCCCCCAAACATTTGAAAATTTCAAAAAATATATATATATATTTTTAATTTTTTCGATTAATCTTAACTATTTTGCTATTAATTATATACAAGTAGCCCCCTAAAAATTTTTATCGAAAGGTCCATTAAAAATGTATAATTCAATCTTCTAAACGAAAATTTTGCATCTGCCACTATGTATTGGAGCAGTGGATCGGTTGGAGAATTCAAATTTCGTCGGCATAAAGAAAGGAGCACTGGATGCGTTATAGACGGTGGCGATCTGTTTTAGGGCATTTTATGGTAATACGTCATCCGATTCCACATTTGCCGTTTTGTGAATTGTTATATCTCCATTACCTTTTTCCTCCTCGTGCCCACTTTCAATTCATC
>BRYF01000023.1:25787137-25789637 GCA_030159135.1 Actinidia polygama | reverse complement strand
TTTTTTAATCCATATCAAAGCTAATAATGAGAACATATGGCCGCATGAAAATGAAGAATACACATATTTTATATATATATATATATAACTCTAAAGATTAGCGTAAGTGATAATCATCTAACTATCAAAAATCTCATGAAATATTTGTTCTGGGATTCAACTCTTACTTACGTGTTAGCAATTCTTGTATTGGGTTAGTTCATGCGGGACTTTTTCTAGACTTTATATGAGTCACACTTCTAGACAATAGAATTCAGACCCCCAAATTAATCGGTGAACCAAATACTGAGTTATTATCTATCAATCTATATATATTATATATATGCAACAAGAATTCATGTCAACACCACCGAAAGGCACCATCACTGATATTGGTCGTAGTGGTGGAGAGGTAGGCTCCACACTGTCATGCATACACCGAGAGAATCAAAACAGAATGTGAAACCGTGTCTATAATTTTGTGGCCTATGGGTTTGGTAGTGGGCATGGGTTTGAGTTTTCATATATAAAGTATAGTGGAAATTATGATGAAGTTGTGAGGACCATGTGGAGGAAGTAAGTTGTGAATTATCACATTATTATTTTATTTATCTTTATTTATTTATTTTATTTTATTCATGCATAATAAAGCGGTATATTGTATATTAGATCAGTGAAAACCAATCATTATTTTAACATTGTTACAATACCTTAACAAATTTGTTGAGGCGCTATTTTATTATTTTTACTAACAAAGTGTGTTGGAGTATTTTGAAGTTTGTGTTGATAGTGGTGGGCCGGTGGCGGTGGCGGGTGGCGGTGGTGGGGCTGGTGGTTGATGCTATGTAGGTATTTTGGTTGTAAAAGTGATAAAGAATACGGGTATTTTTGTCTCATTAAAAATATAAAAAAAATGAAATTGTTATTTCTCTTCAAAATTAGGGAATCATCATTCCATAATATGATAAAATGATAACTCCATTGGAATATTCATTTCAATTTTTTTGTCGAACCAAACATTAGAATGAGTATTCTTATGCAATCATCATTCCATTTCAACCTCCTCACAATTTAACAATTGCGGTGTGCTTGTTCTCGTGTTTGTACTCACCCCCACGTAGTGACAATTCTTGAATTTTGCAAAATGATATGTAATCCTTTTTAAAAATAATTTAAAGGATACCATTTTTAACGTACTAATAATAATTATTATAATAATTTTGAATGTTTTATAGTCATCCTTTGAAACTGAGTTAAAATTTAATTAATTAATAGAATATTCTCTAAACTTATACGCAATAGGAGTGTGAACAATTATAATTTAGGGGTGTGAGCCTATATCTTATATCTTAAAACAAATGTAAAATTAAAAACGCTTAATGAATTATCGAATGAATTATTATATACTCACATGAAGTGTGAATCTGATATTCCTTCCTTGAATTTAGTGAGATGAGTATAGTCTGAATAGATATCGTATCAAGAAAAGTATACATCGTTATAATATTACTTTTTGTGATTGAAAGGATTCATGATTAACTTCATGAGGCACGCCAATGCTTGGATGTGCATATTTGTCAAAAGCTTTTATTAAAGAAATAGAACAAAAATTAAATGAGTAATCATGAATAGCATGAGCAGCTATCTTTACGGATGGTAAAACCTACTTTGAAAATAAAAAATAAAAGATTTATCTGCAACATGAACTGCACAAGTATTTTAGGTCTCATTTTGGATTCATTTTAAAGATTTAAACTTTTCATATTATAAATTTTATCAAAATTTTTAATACGGTAAAAAATCATATTAATAGGATAGATGAGATCAATGGTCGATCCAATATCGATTTACATCAACATAAATGGATATAATTATGTGTGTCACACTCATTTATTAAGTGGGCTATAAAACAGTCAACTTGATTTTTGGCAGAATTGATCTTTACAATAAAGTTTATAAACATGATCCAAAATACTTAAACTGCACATGTACAATCCAATTGTTGGACTTGAGAGAAGCTAGATCCTCTAGAATTTTTCCAAAATGAAAAAAAAAAAGAAAAAAGAAAAATAGATCTTGATTTGTCACATGATCCAATTTTTGTGTGTTTTATGTGTGTGTGTGTTTTAGAATATTGATCAGTTTGGAATTAATATTTTAGCTAATGTTTTTCTAGTTTCTGTATCATTTTTTACTTTTTTTTTTTTAGTTTCTCTTCAAGGAGAAGCTAAAAAATAAAACAAAAAATAATTAAATTTGAAATTAAAAAAAAAATCTACTAAAAAAATTACCTTATTTTAGTGAAAATTTATTTTTGTTGTCTTTAATGAGCTTTTCTTTTTTATATTTGAGAACGAATTCCAATATTTTACCTTCATCTAGATTAGAAGCACCTAAAAATTAAAAATGATAAACCGAATTTTAAAAAGTTAATTCAAAATAAAAAATTCAAAAGAAGTTTACTAATTAGTCATCCCAAAATGTGATTAATACTATTATGGTAGTGATCCCATTTTAGTTT
>BRYF01000023.1:25719637-25737137 GCA_030159135.1 Actinidia polygama | reverse complement strand
GTTGGTTTCTCTTCCGCTGGTATAGTCCCTTGCTGCTGCCATTGGGTGTTTATAGTGAAGTACCTTCCGGATGGTACTGTTGAGTGTTATAAGGTGCGTCTTGTTGTTAAGGGCTACACTTAGACATATGGTGTTGATTATACTGAGACCTTCTCTCCCTTTGTTAAGATTGGGTCCGTGAGTATCCTTATCTCTCTTTCCGCCAATCTTCGTTGGTCTTTATTTTAGTTGGATGTGAAGAACGCACTCTTTCATGGTGATCTAAACAAGAAAGTGTACATGGAGCAACCTCCCGGGTTTGTTGCTCAGGGGGAGAAAGGTCAGATTTTATGCGTTCGTAAGGCTCTTTATGGCCTTAAGCAGTCTCCGAGAGCCTAGGTCAGGAAGTTTAGTGATGCAATTCAGCGGTTTGGTCTGCATCGATGTTAGTCTGATCATTCAGCATTTTTCCTTATGATCGAGAGGAGGAAGACTCTGTTGTTTGTGTATGTTGATATTATCATCACTGGTGATGACACTCAGGATATTTAGGAGTTGAAGACTTTTCTCTAGGGATAGTTCCACGCCAAAGATTTGGGTAAACTTTGATATTTCTTAGGTATTAAGGTTGCCCAGTCGAAAGAGGGGATCACATTGTCCCAACGGAAGTATGTATTAGACATTCTAGAGGACACTGGTTTAATGGGGGCCAAGCCAATAAAGACACCTATGGATCCTAATATGAGATTGTGTGTGGATCAAGGTGTGTTATTGTCAAGTTCGGACAATTACCGAAGATTGGTAGGGAAGTTGAACTACCTCACCATTACACGTTTAGATATTGCATTTGCTGTGAGTGTGGTCAACTAGTTTATTCAGCTCCTCACTCGACTTACATGGAGGTGTTTTTGAGAATTGTGAGGTACCTCAGGGCACATCCAGGTCGTTATTTGTTTTACGGGGTACACGGTCATTTGCGTGTTGAGGCATTCACTGATGTTGATTGGGCGGGGTCTTCATCAGACGGGAGGTCGACTACTGGATATTGTACTTTTCTAGGTGATAATCTTATCACCTGGAAGAGTAAGAAGCAAACGGTAGTTGTGAGGTCTAGTGTGGAGGCTGACTACCAAGCTATGACATCATGTGAGCTTATGTGGTTGAAGCACCTCTCAGAGGAGTTGATGTTTGAGGTTCAGTTACCCATGCGTATGTATTGTGATAACCAAGTTGCCATTCACACTGCGTCTAATCATGTGTTTCATGAGAGGACCAAACACATTGAGGTTGGTTGTCATATTATTCACGAGAGAGTTGAAAAGGGTGTGATAGCTACTCCATTTGTGTTTAGCACAACTTGCTGATATGTTTACCAAACTGTTGTTCAAACCATGGTTAGAATTGTTATGTAACAAGCTGGAATTGTGTGATATTTACTCTCCAGTTTGAGGGGGAATGTTAGATGACAGAGCAGTGGGTGTAGTGAGTAGCTAGGGGTGTGTATGTTGAGTAATTAGTATAGAGAGTAATTAGAGGGGTGCGTATGTAATTTATACTTTCTCTCTATATCTATCTATCTATCTATGTATCTATATCTCTATATATCTATATATATCATTGTGTATTAGGGTTAAGCTAATAACCCTAATCTCACTTTTTCCTAAACTAAATATGACAAGCCTTTTTTTTTACAGTACAGTATCATGGTTATTGAGATAGTCTTTTATGAGAATTTTGATATACAACTACTCCAGACCCATAATTACAAATCTCAGACGATCCATCAAAGTGTCAATGTACGTATGTTCAATCAAATGATAGAGCTTGGGCATGCCAAAATACAAGTCATGGATATTCCTACCTAGCAGTATTAAGCAAAGTAGAAGCAGAACATAAAAACAAGACTTATTAAATGGATAAAGAGCGACTGATAAAGCAAAAGGAATATTATACAAAACAAGGAGCAAATCATTGAGAAATGTTCAAATGATTTTCAATTTGATTTATTTAGAATGCAACTTTCGCTTCTTCGAGTATTAGTTCCCAATTTTATCTTGTTCCTCAGTTCCCTACAATATCATTACTCTTTGCTTAAGCCCACTAAGCTTTGATCAAATTATTTTTGATTGAATCAATTCTTTTACGGTATTAAAACAAAATTGCTTAGTCTTTCTCTTGAAGTTTGCTTTGTTAGTGATGGCAACACTTGCCACCAATCAGGCCGTCAAATCCTGCTTTTGGATTCTACAAAAAAAATCAGTATGACTGATATTTGAAACATATTGGCTTCAAAAAAAATCCAAACTCATACTGGCCATATAGGCAATATGGTGCACTGTTATTAGACAAACGCCATTATCACAGTGATTCTACGATTGTTTAGACAGACTGTTCCTGCAGCTAGGAACAGCTACTGCCACATACCCAACCCGAAAATGAAAACTTCCACTCAACAATTTGTACCAGTTCATTAGATTTCAACTTCTTGTCATGTAACGTCATCTCCTTCACACTTACAATAGTTTCATGGCCACTAAGATTTCATTCATTATCAATAGTCCACCGAAGGCACAGAAACAAAGAGAGAGAATTAGTGAAACAAACTATCAATCAATCAAGATGGAGAGGGGGGGGGGGGAGCTACCATAGAACCGTAAATTCATCAAAATTACGAAGAAGATGAAGCAGAAATCAAGAAGAGCATACCTGGTGCCAAAATTTGATTGCGTTGATGACAACATTAAAAATGGAGTTTTTGAGAGAACACGTCGAGAAGATGGTGAAATTGAAACAAATTATCCGGGAGAGAGAGAAAGAGAGAGAGAGATGCAACCAATGTGAATGTACCATCAATTCTATTGTAGTCAATCCCAATCACAAGCTATAGACAAAATTCGTCAGATTCCCAAACCATGCCACTGACACCAACTTTTTCGATTGAGGAGGAGGAAATTCGCTATTTAAGAACATAGGAAAGTAATATAATCAATATTTACAAAAAGAACATATCTAACCACCAAATCAAATATAAAACTTATTGAGACACAAAGAGAAGAACAAAAAACAGACTTGTGAATTCAATCTTAGTGGAATCTCCATGAAGATATGCCATGGGAGAGCCTCCTTGGCTGCTTCTGCGTTCTCCATTTACTTTCAATAAACAACGGCCACGGTTGTCCATCAAATTAATAACAAAGATCAGGAAAAAAAATAATTTTTAATACCGACATAGAACAAATAGGGTGCAAAAAAATCAAGAACAAAATCTACAACTCTCTGGAAGTCTACAACATCTATAGATTAATTTCTATTGTTGATCATATCCTTGTACAATAATTATAATACATCAATCATAGCTTAAGTTTGGATCTCTACATTGGTGTAGGTGATGAAGATTAACAATACTTACCTATTGCAAACATGAAACACGAAAGATTAGTCCTCTAATTTATATGAAGAGATATCAAGCATTATCACCTTGTACTCTTCTTCCAAGATGAAGTTCAAAGCTACTGAATTAGTTTAAAAAAATTATAGACAATCATAAGTAGTCATTTTTTTATTTGTAATTAACTCGTAGTTGAACTGGAAGGAAGGATAGGGAGAGATTATTGGGTTCAATTTGTCATATGTTTAACCCATCAGCCTTAAAATCTGATTTTATGAAGTGGTGTTTGTCAAAGCTTTTAGATTGGTAAAAGTTGATTCTTCAGAGCAATGCAGAATCTAAAAGCATCAAAATATGGTATCTTCTCAAAATCGGCATTTAAACAGCTTTTAAAGTTATTTTATTTCCGAGGCGCTGAAATCCAAAAGCTGCTCTTGGGAAGTTTTGACAAACATCGCCTATGTCTTGTGTAGATAAACACATGTAACCAAAATGAATGCACCACCAAAAGAGGGAGAGAGAGGGAGTACATTGTCCATACCACTTTAAGGCATAATTGCATAAAGCTTTATCACAGCCATATCTTCTATATTGATTTAGATTCATTCTGACCACATTGTGGTGGTTGCTTCTAATTACGAATTCATGCAATGCACATATTATTTGAACCATCCGCAATAAGTTAGCATGCAGATGAAACTTTCCTAGTTTCTATACTAGGAAAAAGACCACGGGCACCAACCCGTGGTGACTCTAAGTTCGATATGGATCCATCGGACCGAAGACGTGCCCTGAGAAAATATTCGGCGCTTGACATTATATACAATTCTGATCGTTAATACTATTTATTTGTGATTCGACATATTTTTTATTGTGGAGATTGAGACTATATATGATCAGTTTAACATACGAGAATCGGTTTAGTTAATTAACTCAGTTTTTTACCAATTTTTATGACATCATAATAAACTCTATGTTCTTAGTATCAGTTATTTCATTTCCCATTTTTACAATTATATTTTACTATGCATACATTATCATTCACTAGGCTCTAAGCTCAACCAATCATTAACCACTTTTTAGGTGAGCAAGTGGAGCGCCAACAAAGGACTCTGGAATCATTGGGATCTCCTAGGATATCATTTGTCATATTAATTAGTGTCTTTTATCCTTTAAGTTCTTGATAATGTTGGCATATGTCATATTCAAAATTATTTTGGGATGTATGGGCAAAGTGGACCCTATTATTATGAATTGTCATGCAGACTTTGGTTTCATGCTATTATATTATTTTGTGATATTATTATGTATACTTTTAAATAGCAAAAATAGTTATTTAGGCTTTCGTGGCTCACATGCCAAGACCTAGGGCTCACGGCCGGTCATGTTTCCAGAATCGGGGTGTGACAATGCTGATATTAGTAGTCAGGTAAAAGAAGTTAAAGCTCAACTGGAGGAAGTTCAAGCTAAATGTCTTGAGGGTTCTGGTGATTTGGGCATTGCCCAGAAGTTGTTATTGCAAAAAATACTTGGAGCTTAGTCATGCAAAAGAATCATTTATTAAACAGAAGTCAAGGATTAAGTGGTTATATCTTGGGGATCGTAATACAATTTTTTTCCAGCATAAGGTAAAATCCCATAGAATGTCTAATAAAATCTTAAGTTTGTTAATGAGAATGGGGTTAGACTTGAGGAGCCTAAGGCAATGAAAGAGGAAATTGTTTAGTTCTATTCTAATATTTTGGGGGCTGAGTTCGATCAAAGCAGGTGTGCTAAGAGTCACTTGACAGAGGCTATCCAACATAAAGTGCCTGAGCAGTTTAACGAAACTTTGGTTAGACCAGTTGCTTCTGAAGAGGTTAGGCTTGCTCTTTTTTCTATTAAAGCTGACAAGGCTCCAGACCCTGATAGATATAATGCCTATTTCTATCAGAAAAAACTAGGAGGTGATGGGGCTTGACTTGGTAGAGGCTGTCACATCTTTTTTTGTTTCAGTGTATCTCCTTAAGAATGGAACAATACAGCCATTACTTTAGTTCCTAAAACTAGTAGGCCAGCTACTATTAGGGACTTCAGGTCCATTGCTTGCTGCAATATCCCATATAAGTGATTTACAAAAAAATTGGCGAATAGGTTTCAACCTGTGCTATCCCATATTTTCAATATTTCTCAATCTGCTTTCATTAATGGGAGATCTATTGCGGACAATGTGTTGCTTATGCAAGAATTGGTCAGAAACTATCATAGGGATGATGGGGGTGCCTGGATGTGCTATTAAGGTTGATCTAATGAAGGCTTATGACAGTTCACTGGGGGGGTTTGTTTTACATGATGCAAGTTGTGTGTTTCCCTGCCAAATTCATTCAATGGGTTATGCAGTGTGTGTGGCCTGTCAGGTATTCTATTGTTATTAATGGGGAACTAGTTGTTTTTTTCCCTACTAAAAGAGGTCTGAGACAGGGGGATCCTATCTCCCCTTCCCACTTTCAACCCTAAGTGCCAATCACTGAATATTTTCCAGATTGCCTTTGCTGATGATTTGTTTCTCCTTAGTGGGGCTGATAGTCAATCTTTACACTTATTTCAAAGAGCTTTAAATCAATTCTATAATTTTTACGGGCTTAAGCCAAACTTATAAGGAGTGGATAACAAGGGAAGGGAGGAGTTTTTGTCCATTATGAATATTCCTGAGGGGGGTTTCCCTGTGAAATATTTGGGAGTTTCCCTTATTTCTTCTAGATTAACGGCTGCTGATTGTGACCAGCTCAAGAACAAGATCCTTGGCAGAATGCACAGTTGGACTAATAAGCTATTTCGTATGGGGTAGGGTTCAATTGATTAAATCAGTCTTGTTCAGTATTCAGTTGTATTGGATCTCTATTTTCATTCTCCCTCAGAAGGTTCTAAAAGAAATTGAGTCTTCATTACAAGCTTTCTTGTGGTCTGGGGTGGATATGAAGCATAATTGAGCTGAAGTTAAATGGAAAGATGAGTGTTGTCCCAAGGAGGAGGGCGGTTTGGGGTTCAGAGCTCTAAAAGATTGGAACATAGCCACTATGGTTAGACATATAGGGGCAGTTTGTAAGAAGGCTGATACTCTGTGGGTTAAGTGGATTCATACTTATGTGATCGAATCTCATAGTTGGTGGGCAATGGGGGGGTGGGGTGCCAAATGATGCTTCATGGACAGTTAGGAAGCTATTGAGATTGAGGAGTTTATGCCAGAACTTTATTAAATATGATATTGGAAATGGGCTGTCTACATTTTGATGGTATGATAATTGGCATCCAATGGGGCCTCTCATGAAGAGGTATGAAGGGCACATCCTATCTAATCCAATGATGAAGGTTGCAGCCTACATGGATCATAGGGGTTGGAGTGGCCTAGACGAAGAGGGAGAGTGCTTCAGCAGATTGTAGATCAAATTCCTGCCTCCTTGAGGCCTGTTCCTGCTAGGGAAGATGATAATGTGAGATGGCTGCCTGATCATGGGGGTGTATTCACTGCAAAATCAGCTTGGCAAGCAATCAGGTCCCCATATCAAAAAGTATCGGGGTAAAAAATATGTGCCTAGGAGGGCTTTTGTGTTGTGGTTATGCTTTCAAGAAAGATTGGCTACGAAAGACAGAATTGTGGGATGGGGGGTGGTAGAAGATACCTGGTGTGTTCTCTGCAAAAGGAGTGAGGACAGTCATGATCATCTTTTCTTTGGTTGTGAGTTTTCTTCTCATATTTGGAGGAATGTTTTGGTGAGGAATTAGATTAGGAGGTCTCCCCTCAGGTTAAGATCTAAAGTTGAATGGGCAGTCAAGTATAATAAAAGGAAATCGTTTCAAGTAGATGTTATAATATCTATTTGGCAGCCTCCATTTATCATATCTGGTGGGAGAGGAATTCTCGAATCTTCTCTCATAAGGTGCTTGATTCTGGCTCTGTTGCTGTTAAGATTGCTAGAAACACTAGCACCCGGAAAAATGTTTGCAATACCTATCAAAATTGGTTGTGCTTATCTTGGGATGTATCCACTAGAATATCGAGTTAGGAGCATTTTTCTTTTTGTTGATGTGTGGTTTCGTGTTGAGTGATTTTGTAATAAGATAGATTAGATCAGTAGCATAGGTTTTTTTGGTTGAGGGTTGAGTTTTGATTTTTCTTCAGTAAGTTGGGTTCCTGGGGAAGGCCCAGTCGGTTTTGTTGCTGTGCTTTGATTTTAATGAAAGGTAAATTACCACACACAAAAAAACCTGAACGACACGATTCTTTCACCTCTATTAAATCACTCCAATTTCAACAACTACATAACACAAGCCAAGAAAAATTTATGAGTCAAAATTTACTACATAAAAGAGTAGCCATTGAAGGAATAGAGAGAAAAAAAAGGAGTTGAAGAGCAGTTACTTGTTTGGTGAATGAAAGGCAACATGTGAAGCGAAGAGACCCAAAATCACTTAAATTCCCCTGGCCATGTATTTAAGAACTTGTCCAGTAATGCAACTGGCAGCAGAAATGAGGGCCAAAAATTTCACCAGTCCTGCGCAACTTCTCCTGGTTGGCCATAGAGAGTACCTGCAGGGGCGGACCTACCAAGGGCCGAGGGTAGGCGGCCGCCGCCCCTGAAATCAAGGGAAAAAATTATATAAAAAATTAAAATTTTAAAAAAAAATGTTAGGGGTAAAATTTAGAGTAAATAAACTTATAAGTCTAATTGTGATATTATCTATAAAGTTTAGGGTCGAACTATGTAATTACCACATATATATATATATGTATATATATACATATATATATATATGTATATGCTTGAACCCACGCTTCGTTATTCATTTCTCTCTTTTTTCTTTCCTTCTAATATGTTTCTCTCTTTTTCTTTCCTTCAAATCTGTTTTTTGACGTAGAGACACTTCGCTTTGTCCTTTTTTCTTTCGATGTTTTACCAAACTTGAATGAGTTTGAGTGAAAAATCTCGTATAAAAGTTAATTTACTCTTCAAACTCTTCTCAACAAGCCAAAGATATACTCTTATGGAGGAATTGGAATAAAAAAATTAGGGTTTCGTGACGATTTTTTTTTTCGCCCTCCCTAAAAAAAAATCATGGGTCCGCCACTGAGTACCTGAGAGAAGAAGAATAACAAATCAGTACTCATCAAGTGAGATTCGATTTTCAGCTTGTTCATGAAAATCTGGGAACATTTCAAACACTAAAAACTCTATATTCAAAGCAAATTATTAATTAGGGTTCAAAATTTCAGGCAATAAACAAACTACTTAGAAGAATCAAAACTCAAATTGAAAATCAAATCAGGTATATACATATATATCTATATATACACATGTATAAAGTGAGGGAAGAATCAAAAACTTACTGGGACTGTGAGTTCGACTTAGATTCAGAACGATGCACAAAGATAGATGGAAGGAGATGAGAATCGATCAAAGAACAAATATATCAAATTAGTTAGATTCGATTGAAAAGAGAAGATATTTGCAACAACAATGAAGGTTCGATTGAGAGAGAGAGAGCATAAACAAGAATATAGTGCAGATATCCGATTGAACATGCCTCATAAAAGAAACTGGACGAAAACAACTCATACACTGCGACGTCGTCTTGATTGGCCACTGATACAGAGCTTAAAAGGCGCTGTGATAGGTAGAATTAAAGGCATTTTCTTTAACACCGATAGATCTACTTTTTCTTTTAGTGTGCTCCTGGAAGATACCATATGGCCCAACATAAGTATTATTGGTATCTTCAATGATTGATCCAACCTGGTAGTTGCATCTATGGTCAATGTGGACACATGATCTTGTCTACTAATGGGGTTGTGGACACATTATCTTGTCAACTCCACAAACAGACATGTCCCTCCCTCTCTCCCTGGCACAAAAAGCTTCTCAATTAGAAATTAGAACTGAATTTGTGGGTTAACTAACTCAATCCCATTCAGTAACAACAAACTACATATGCTTAAAGCTATGAGAAGTTTACCAAGACAAAACATTCCACTGAAATTATTGCATGCAGAAAGAAACATAGTATTATAATACAATAATAAATAACGAAAGCTTGACAGACTACATATTATTAAAAAGATAAATAATCTATCATTGTCATTCCGAACCTTTAATAACATAAGGCATCTGTAAGTCAACCATCCAACTGCTTTGCGTTAACTTCCTTTTGATATAGAAGGTCGTATCTTTGTTGACATTTCAGCAAGTGTTAACCGTTTGAACAAGAGTTTGAGGATTGAAATAACAAAGAAAAACTAACATTGCGACAAGAAGTTACAAACCTCCAGAAAATATAAAAGGTTGAGCAAGGCAAATAGCAAGAGCAAATTCAGCCAATGCTTGAAAAGAGAAAATTTAAGTTAAATTGATCTCAAAAATAAAAAAAGACCATTTCTCATCAAGAGAAAAATGAATGACATAAACAACATAACCAACGCAAGACATTATAGAAACCAATTTGTTACTTGTCCAACAAAAGAAAAAGTTTGTAAGATGAAAAGTGACAAAACAATACAAAAGGAACGACATAGTGCAAGAAAATATATACTGTTTTTAGGAGAAAATGACACACCAAATCTGAATGGGAATCAGCTGCTCTAAGGATGGCATGACAGCTAGGTTGGGCTTCGACGTCCCAAATGAGAACCCGACTAAATGATAACCAGATTAAGTGAACTTTAACTTCTTCTAATCAGTTGAACAAGATTTATGAACAACATAGAATGCATGAAAACTTAATCAGTTACTTCAGCATAGTCGGTATGCGTTGTGACAATGTTATTGTTTGGTGAAAGTTGTAGACCTAATATGGAATATTCAATGATTATGGCTAAGGAAATTATCACTTTGATAATGAGATAAAAAACTTTTCTTCCAAATTATAGCAGAATAATAACTGAGCAGGGAACGTTCCAACGAGCCCATATCAGCTAAAAATAGAAAGTGTATGCTTGTAGAATATCCATCATCTTTTTTCACACACCAAAAACAAAACAGATCACATAACTCGTTTGAAGCGCAATAAAGTAAACAAGGAAACTAAGATGATAGAAAACTAAAGCTCCTCAGGTTCTATAAATGGATGATGCACAAGAAGACACCTTAACAGGGATGAAAAGGTACATCCGATATGTAGGAAGGTTCAGTCAATTATGAGGGCAGAAGTTGGCATTGTTGGTGACCTAGTCTCCAGGGTAGTTGGTTGGAATGGCATTGTAGCACCGTAAAATGAGAGAATTCACCCATTGAAACTGCATAAAAACCACACAATGGATAATATAACACGCAAACATGTCATGCACACATAGATATGCTTATGTTAGTGTTTTTGTGTTTATGTGCATCGGTCATACCTCTCCAGGATGTATGATAGTTTTATACTTCTTCATGGATGAGGAGTGTGCTGCTTCATTTAAATGAAAATTAGGCAGTGCAATAGTATGCAGAAGAACATAGTTCATGATCATAAAACTTAATAACTGCATGTATAAATGAAACAACCTTGCTACATGTTCCACAGCTGCAAACCTTAGATTTAGTGATTACAAAATTTGCTATATAACCAGAATATTTGGAACACTGCTATCGGGAGAAAAGGGAAGGAGGGGGGAAAAGGAAAATGAAATAAGAGGCACTCTTATATCAACAGTTATGGCGGCCACTCTTAGACCAAGTTGGACCCAACAAGAAACCAAAGGAATTGAAATAGATCTGAAAAATAAAAAGAAACTGCAAAAATGTAATACACTATGTGTGGATGCAAACCTAGCAAAGGATGGTTGGATCTGCATTCCCAAAATGCTCTAGATGTCAATTGAGTTAAATTTATATTTAAGCAAACTACATGACTAAGAAGTCAAAAAATAATCTTTTTTTGATAACTCGTATCCAGTTCACTCAACCAATCCCACCGTCCACAAGAGGGGGCCCATTTAAAGTCGAAAAAAATAACTGTATGGATTGGCCCAACACAGGAATTGATAGCACGCAGGTGGAAGTCTAACCCCAAACCAAAAGCCTAATGATGCCCCTGATGGCCAAGTGACTACCACTGGCATCAACACCTAAGGGGTCAAAAATGATGATTTTAACATTTTGTATTAAGTGTCCGTGATGGATTGCTGCCTACGAGGGTTATAATAGACTACTAAAAGGTTTGAATAAGATCGAATCAAACTAAACAAGATATCTCATCAACCATTTGCATCCAAATCCAATATTCAAAAGAAAATTACAACTAGGTTGAGTTTAATCTAAAGATTGATTTGATTATGACCAAAATCCCATCAAACTTAATTATTTAAACCCCTAATACAAACCCCTATTATTTCTCGTCAAAAGTAACAAACCCTTAATAGTTACGTAATTATATTTGTGCCGAATTCAAACTGAAATTGGCATCCAAAGTCTTTTGTAAAATGTGCTCAGGACATCATTTAAGATCAGCCTTGGGTTTTTATTCAGATCTCCAAACCTTGGCACTGATTCTGACTTGTAACAGTCTGGACTTAGCCTAGAGTCCCTTGTGCAATCTGGAGAGATTTTTATAACGCAAGAAACAGAAAATCCAAAAACAAAGACAAAACAAAGATTACCTCCATGCATATCAAACCATGAAGATGATTGGCTAAGCGAGTAGACTTGGAGTCAGAGTTATGGGTTCATCGGGTTGAAAGTTGTTGCTGGAAGATTTCACAGCAATCACCGCCCTTGTTCAATCCCAATAATGGATAGTATGCGCCGAACAAGGCTGGAAATCATGACGATGGATACTTGGCCAATGTAAACATAGCCAATACACATTTCCAGAAAGTATAATTAACCACCAAATGAAACATAAAACCTATAAAGACACAAGGAGAAGAACAAATCAGTCTTGCGAATTCAAGCTTACCGGAATCTCCATGAAGAACTTCCCTCGGAGAGCATCCACGGCTGCTTTCTCCATTCTCCATTTTCTTTTAGTAAATAAATGACATGGTCGTCGATCAAATTAATAATTTAAAAAGAAGAAACACAAAACAGAACAAAGTCGTGAAATTAGGGCGCAAAAAAATAGGGAACAAGTTCTACAACAGTGGTAGTCTACAACATCAATATAACAATTTCCATTGGTGATCATTTTCTTGTACAATAATTAATGATACATCAATCATAGCATAAGATTGGATCGCTGCATTGGTGTTGGTGAGGAAGAGGATTAACAATACGTATCTATTGCAAACATGAAACGCAAAAGATTAGTTGATGTAGGATAATTAAAGGAAAGATTGAAGGAACCCTAAAAATCCTCAATTATGATAAAAGAAAGCCCTAAGAATCCACACTTAAAAGGAAGTAATGGCATCCACACCAAAACTAAAGAGAATTTTATTTCATCCCAAAAACTACTAATTACAAAGTCAAGAGTCCTTTAAATAGACTCTTTCAAATGAAAACAAACGATAAAGATGATAACAAAAGATAAAGATAAAGATGGAAAGAAGAAGATAAGAGAACCTAACAATAATCCCTAATATTTGAAAAGACATAAATCCAAAAATATCTATTAGACTTCCTATAATATCCTTCAGGATCAAACACAAATAATCCACGAGATCTTCCCTTTCATTCCCCATTAGTAGTCCTCTATTTTATATGAACACATTGTACTCTTCTTCCAAGATCATAAAAAATTATAGTCAATCATAAGTAGTCATTTTTTCGCTTACAATTAACTCGTAGTTAAACTGGAAGAAAATACATGGAGAGATTATTGGGTTCAGTTTGTCATGTGTTAAACCCATCATGCCTATAATCTAATTTTATGAAGGAATGTGGGTGTTTGTCAAAACTTTTAAATAAGTAAAAGTTGATTCTTTAAAGAAGAATTTAAAAGAATCAAAATGGTATTTTCTCAAAATTGAATTTTAAACAGCTTTTAAAGTTACTTTCTCCCAAAATCAGAAATTGTGCCAAGTTGTTTGGCACAGTTTCCAAGGGGCCCAAAATCCAAAAGCTGCTCTTGGAAAGTTGACACGCACCACCTCTGTCTTGTGTTGGTAAACACATGTAATCAAAAGGGATGCACCACAGAAAGAGGGAGAGAGAGAGACTCTAGCACCTTGGTGAATGGGAAAAAAACCCAAAAATAAACAGAGAGAGAAAACTTGCGGTTCAATTAAGATTTGTTGCGTCTATGAAATCAAAGGAATTGAAAACAGTGAGTAATACACATTCAATCTAATAAAGAACAAAAGAGAGCGAACTATAAACTTAAGGTTCTTTTGTTGTACAAATATAAGGAGCGATCGAGAGTTGTGTGTCTAGTCTCTGTCATCCCTTCACAACATCTCTATGATGATATTTTAAAAATTTTCTACACCTCTTGAAAACACAGATATTGTGGCCCTATTGAAGTTAAAAGAGAGAAGATGGAATGGTTAGTAGGATTTGACGACTTATATTCTTGGTTTTTTTCATGTATTTTGTGTTTTAAATTTATGTATCTTTTCTCATGTTACAAAATATGAAGAGGGGGTAATGTGGAGTGAGGGAGGGATCATTGCAAGTTCGCTTTTTATATTAAGAATTACTAAAAGTACGGAATCAAGGACATGAAGATGCAGATCCATTACCATTTCCTTGCCTTCCCAACTGGAAACTTGTGTTTAACACTAAAATAATGTATCTCAAATTAAATTCATACTTTCACGCACTGAAAAAGCTTATGTTCATCCTTTTCTTTCTTCGGCAATGTTGTGGAAAAGCAGTTTTAAGAACATTTTAACAATGAGACTTAACAAGAAATGACGCAGAATTACCGCTACTACCTCCATGGATGATACAAATATGAAATTCTCAGAGCAGGACCAAGGAATGCTCATCTTGCAAAGTGGACAGGCTTTAAATTGCAGCCCAGCTTGCCTAGCTTGCCTGTACAGACTTGTATAAATATGTCAAGCCATGCAACAACTTCCAAACTGGCTGATGGCAATGTTTAGAGAAGTAGACACATATATTGAATGTTGCAACAACGTTAATGACCACCAACAGAAACAAAGAACAAATAAGGTAACTTTTGTGCTTTGAGGTGCATTACCTACATAAGTAACTATCCTAAAAGTAAAATCCACACCACCTTATGGTCATTAGTCCCATGTTCTCCAAATGTGTATGCAATTGGCATTCTATTGCGTAACTATTTTAGGTTTGGAAAAAAAAAATAGTTTATTTGAATTATCATGAAATTCCATATTTCAATAAATCTAATTTATTATGAACTAGCGAATTGTCCAGTGCCTAAAGGCACTCTCAACACAATATGACCCAAGCAAAAAAAAACACCAGCCTCTTTTGGTTACTCCCAGTACGATGGATACTCAATTAAACACACCACCCTTCCTCAGGGTTGACCAACTCCTCTTCCTCAACCACCTCCAACCACACCGACCTATCAAATTTCAACAAATAAGTTTACGGAAAAAGAGCAATATCAACATCCAATCGATCAATACAATTTAGGGAGAAACATGCAACAATTCAAATGACTCAAACCATTTAATTTATTTAGCAATGCAAATTCATCATTCATATTTAAAAGAGAGTGATCTAACAACGGTGTAGTGAAATTATTATCATATGTGCTTAAACTAACTCTAAATAAAAAAAGAAATCTCAACACATATTGGATTTAGGGTGTTCAAGCTCATATAATCCTATTGTTATCAAGCTCATATAATCCTATTGTTACCTCAAAGACCCAGAAAATCCTTTAAAACAATCTAACAATCATTCAAGTAAACAAAGAGATCTAAATCGAGATCACAGTCTCGCCATTGAGAAATGAAATAGAACTCCTTATGCAGATAGGCCATCACAACTTGTAGAGTCCTAAGAGCATCTCCAGCAATAACCCCTATAATTTCTCCAAATTTTAACAAAAAAGTCCACCCGTTATATTTAGGGGACCACTTTTTAACTTCATCCTCCAACAATATCGTATAATCTTTCTCTATTTCATTTAAATATCTTATTTTTTGAATTAAACTATTTTTTATATACATATATATATTCTTGTATATATAGAAGTCTCTATATATGTATATCTGCTTTGACGAATGGTGGGTTTGCTACAGTGGATCTGATCCAATTTTTATAGATTGGAAATTGAAGCTTAGGCACACAGAGAGAGAGAGAGAGAGATAGCTTGCTGTGCAATTCAAGCTTCCCCTCACCATTGTTGTAGTCCAGGAGCTTGAGAAAGAGACCTTGGTTGGAAGAATAAAATACATTGGGCTTTGCCACAGTAACTCCCCAAATCTGGCAAGCAACTGTAGCAATACCCTATGAAGTTATTTCGGGGTCCATTGGAGCCCATTTTATGGGGTTTGACTACCTAATTTAGAAAAAAAAGTACATGTGGGGGTTTCTATTGGAGATACTGTAAGCACATGCAGAATCAACAAATAGACAAATGCCAATGAAATTTCATAGTAAAAGAATAATTAGTCAAGAGCGTTGGTAACTTCATGGAGATACATCAACAGATAGCTATAGAATTTGATGATATGCGACTTCTAAACAATACAGGAATCTAATCCAATATTTATAGATTGGGAATTGAAGCCTAGGCAGAGGGAGAGAGACAGAACTTTGTGTGAAATTCAAGTTTCCCCTTAGCATTGTTTTAGGCCAGGAGCTTGAGTGAGAGAGAGACTTTGGTTGGAAGAATAAATACTTTGGGCTTTGCTATAGTAACTTTCCAAATCTGACGAGTTACTGTAGCACCCCCTTAAATGAGGAGTTATTTTGGGGTTCCAATATTTTGACTCCCTAATTTAGAAAAAAGTACAAATGGGGGGGTTGATTGGAGATACTCTAAGACCAATATACCGTAATCAACAAATCAACAAATGTCAATGAAAGTTCATAGTAAAAGCATAATTAGTCAAGAGTGTTGGTAACTACATGAAGATACATCAATTAGAAAACTACTTCTAAACAATACAAGGACGTAAATTTGGGCACAGAGAAAATCGCTCCTTAAATGAGAACAACAAAATTTATCCATAAATCTTCAAGAAAAATATTTCAACTTTTTCCCAAAGTAGTCTTTCTTTTCCACTCTTTCAACTCTATTTATTAGTCATTTTAAAGTTTGTTCTACACAAGAAAGATAGAAGAACAAAAATATACACCCTAATAGGTCCAATTTGACAACAAATAGTTGCACACCCACCAAGCCGCAAAATATTAAAGCTGAAAGAGGTTCAATCCCAACTTTAGTTCAACTTAACTAAACCAATTAGGTTAGTTTATTCATAGCTCAGTAAAAACTAAAGCTATCATTGATCTCAAATTTAGCTTAGCTTATTATGATGATAAATTGATATTGCAAAATTGTGCCGGCTAGAATGCCAAAGTTGGTAGAAGAAACTCAAAGATTCATAGACACATGTGCCCAGTTTCGAACCTAGACAAATGCACCAAGTTTCAAACCAAGGCTGCAAGTTCTCATCATAATTTCATCCTACCAAACACATAAAAAAAAAAAAAGGAAAAGGAAAACAATGTGTTTCACTGAGTCAAAGACATTAAAGCAAAGATTCAAGGTCCACTTAGAAGCATTGGACGAAACTAAAGACCAATTTCAACAGCCACACAATTTAGTTATTTAGCTAATAAAATAAATTACGAGAGCAAGAGCATTATTTCTAACTAATTATAAAGAATGACTCCTATAATGTCGAAAATAAAAAATTGAATGCTAACTTATAGTGGACATATAGTTCATCAAATACCCTCTATTCATGACTTAACATTCAATGAAAACTAAAAGAAACCTTCTCATAACTCCCTGAATGATCCTTAACCAAAACCAATGCAACTAAAACCAGAAAGGTCATTAAAAAAAACTCAAATCATTATCCTCAAACTTATTAGCTAATAATCGGAAAAGTTCAGAATGCATACCTTGAGAACGTGAACCAGGAATAACATTGAATCCTTGGAATTTCCTGATTTTGAGTTCTCCAATGTCACCACAACATCTCCGATTAGAGCAACCGAGTAAGCGAATACAGCAAGTATATATATACCAATGATGAATCTAAAGCACTTAAAATAAGAATCCAAA
>BRYF01000023.1:25707137-25709637 GCA_030159135.1 Actinidia polygama | reverse complement strand
CCCTACTAAAATCATAAGGTTTCCCTTTAATAAGTTATCGTTGCCCAAACAAACCGTATTTGGTTCTAGGCATTTGACCCCACTACTCAAAAATCCTGGCTCACCCGTCTATATACATACACGCACACTGTCCAATAAGGAAATAGAAAACAGAAACAAACTCATCATATATCAAAATCAAAAATTTCTATATGAAGTAATTTCTCACAAATTAATTTTTTAATAAATTGGAATCTAATCATCAATATATGCTTCATCAGATATCTAGACCCCCATCATTATGTCAGCTCAACATGCAAAATCAGACATACATCATAAGAAAAGCATGAACAACAACAACAACAATTATACTTGGAAAAAAATTCCCTTAAAAGGAAAGAAAATAGAGGAAGGAGAAATGTTCAATAGTATGCTACAACTGTGAAAGCTAACACAATTTTGGTGATTCTACATACCTTCTCCCATCTTACCAGATACTTCAACCTCTTGAGGCTTCACATCTTCCACATTAGCCATCACTCCATTATCTTCTGCTCTCATTCATTACTTCTCTCTCACTTTTTTAATTTTCCAAAAGAATCATATGGTCATTATGGCCACCGCAGGTTTATTTACATTTTAATTTTCTTAATGTATTGACTGATGCAGAAACTCAACGACTCACATCAACAATCAATAAAATGTTTATCCCACATTACCAAAATTGGGCATAAGCTCTACAACAAATGCTATATTAAGTCACAAATAGTTTGTAGAATAGAAAATTATTGTAGATATTTATGGGATGCAAAATGGTTTTGATGAAAATTTGTTCGACACTCTTTTGATCGTGAATAAATCTTCACGTACTATTCAATACAGCAGTGGTAGAAAGCATTGGTAAATTTGGCGAAGATATATGGAAGTCACATGTCCAATATGATGGATTAAGATAAGCTAGGCTATTACTAAGGACATAATGTTTGTAAGGGGGATTGGTGGTAAACTTGAAATTGTGTTCTATGCGATCAGGAAGATGAGTGTCATAAGCACCTCTTTTGGGTGAAAGTACTCTAGTACAGTGTGGTCCAGATTATTGACAAAGTGTGTAGTAAGAAGTAGACGACTTCAGTGGAGGGCTGAACTGGATTGGGCTATTTTGCATGTGAGTAAGAACTCTTTCGAAGGATGTTTATAAAGTTGTTTTGGCAGCAGCTGTATACCATTTATGGATTGAGCGACATACCACAAATTTTAAACAAAAAGCCAGAGATCCAGAATCTTTGCTCAGCTGTATTGTGAAGGATATAAGGAACAGGATTAGCTTACGGAGATTGGTGGAGAATAATTATCAAAATTGGCTTCTTTGTCTTGAATGGAATATTTCTACCAGTAGTTTGAATTGTTCTAGATCAGTTAGGAGCTCTTGAGGTGTTGGCCTGTGGCCTGGTGTTTTAGGGTTTTTTGTTGCTTCGAGGTTGTATCTAGGGGCATACCGTTATACCCTTGGGACTTTCTTGTTTCCTTGATTTTGGTGTTATGAATTTTTTATTTATCTAAAAAAAAATATTATCAATTTAGGCAAAATCTGAGTCCATGGCAATAAAAACGCATAAATATTAATATAAAGCATAAATCTATTTAGCATCAATGATGATAACAAATAAAGAAAGAATAAGGAAAGCATTGACCCAGTACATATCTGAATTTTTAATTGGCAGTTTATACTCCACTTCAAGTTGTCTTCTTTATAACTATCATCGTATAATCAAGAGTACAAAAGTTATGGAGAGACAATAATTAGCTAGGGTGGCGAACATAACAGTGCACTTTGTCTTGTGATGGACACCCACCTTTCAGATGGAGCTGAAATTATACAAAAAGGGCATCACTAGTATCGTTGGAAGTCTTGTCACAATCTTCCAACTCGTGACCATTTTCCCCACACTGTAAGCCTTTGAACCCTCCATTTTGGAATGGATTCCTAGCCTCCAAAGAACTTAAATGAGGCTGATTTCCAGGAGGTGCAGCGGGGTTATCCCTTCTATTTTGTAGTCCGACCCAAAATAACCACTCCTGCCAACACTAGGCAAAGAACCGTTGTTGGAAAAGCTTTAGAAAGCTTGCCCAAACTTAGAATTAGTTTGGTATTGATGTCCGGAATAGGAAACACTCTTTCTTTCTTGCTTGAGAGCAAGTCATTGTATGATCTTTGCATGAAACGTTAGAATTATTCCTTGAACCTCTGCTTCTTTGAACCTCTGCTTCTGCTTCATCTTCTCCCAACTTGTAATCTTCCCATTACCCTTATTTGCCTATTAAATTGTAATTGCTTCCAACACTCCAAAGCTCTTCCTCTAAAGCTACAAAGATACTAATTTCACCTTTCTTACTTCGAAAACATATTAATACTCTTAACACCTTCTCAATGGTGTTCAACAACCAATCCATAAATCCATCGCGATTGCAACTTTCATAAAACTCGGGAAGTTCAATCTTGATATTCCTTTTCCATTTTATG
>BRYF01000023.1:25637137-25639637 GCA_030159135.1 Actinidia polygama | reverse complement strand
TAACTGGTTGATTTAGGAGAAGAAAAGCAAGTCGTGATTTGACGATAGATAAGCCCAAGGAAGGCAATGTTAATGCTGCCTCTGAGATTTTCCAGATATTATTAGTGTTAATATCCCCTTTGGTTGTCCATTTGGATTGGTGAGTTATGTTACTTGGTGTTTATTGTATCGTAATAGGATTACTTTAGAAAAACCTAAGATTCTAGAATTGCGACCAAGAAAAGCTTTCAAAATTTAAAATAAATGGTTCAAATTCACTTGAACATATGAAATACACATAACCAAATGAATCTAAACCATTCATTTTGAATTTTGAGAATTTTTCTTGGTCCAAATTTTGGGATTGTAGCGGTGCTCCTAGATTAATTTGTATTGGTGTTGGGCCATCTCCAACGCTTGCTCTTCATTTTTTTCTTTCACCTTATTTGAGTAAAGTTTCTAGTTAAATGTTTCATTTGATATAAAGAGCATTTTCAATGCTTACTCTTTTTGTTTTTCATCAAAACTTTTTGAAAGAGCCCCAACAAAACCCAAAAAACCACTATTTTGACCTTTGTATTTATTAAAGAAATCCATCTTCAACCTTTACTCTTTCTAAAATTTCATTAGATTTGGGGGAAAAGTGACATTTGGTGAATGTTTTGGTTCATCCTTGATTTGATGAGGATTTCTTTTCCCCTTGATTTGATCCAACTTTGATGAAAAGGATTTGATCAAGGATTGCCGATGCCCTTTAACTACTTGGGCAGGTTAGACTTTCCATGTGGTTAAAATCCTGTTTTTTCTTCCTTTACTTCCCCTCCTTTGGCCTTAAATCTGCTGGCTGTAATTACAAATAAAACTTGCCTGCTCAAAATGCAATTACTAAGTTTCTAATTTTCGTTGGTATGTTCTGATAATTTCGTCTGAATTGATAACCAAGTCAAAAGAAACTACTGACAGTGTACGCACCATTGATTTTTTCCTTACATTGTATTGGAAATTTACTGTTGATGAACAATCACAACTTTGTACGTATACCAATCACTAAGCTATGATCTTAAAGTTTCTGTTCTTTCTTTTATTCTGATAATGAAGTGGTGAGCTTTCGTTTTTCCTTTTCATTTAAAGTTGCATATTCTTGACATAGTGAAGTATTCACACTCGGGTCTTTTTGCATGTAGAGGGCAGTGAGTATTACTCCATCAATGGCACACCAACCGATTCAGGTACCATATCAGTAGTTTCTATTAGCCATTTGCACCTTCAAGATTAGAATTACCATGGCATAATGTGAATTAACAGAAATTTCCACATGACCTATAGTACATTATTCTGTATATTGAGCATTTCTTTTGCTTGTCAACCTGATACAAAATCGTCTTATGTTCTTACAGAGTTATAGGTTTGTCCCCCCAATTTCTATATTGTCTGAGTCTTCGTATTGGATAATGCTTTGATTTCAGACTCATCTCTGATTCTTTCAATTCATGATTTTCAGATTCTAAGATCAGAGGATATTGAATTTGTAGTAGCTCCTTATGAAGCTGATGCACAGTTAGCATACTTGTCCAGCCTTGAAGTAGAAAACGGTGGAATTGTAGCAATGGTTTCAAAGGACAGTGATCTACTGGCATATAGTTGTCCATCTGTAAGAATTTTGCAAAACTTTGCCATGGGCAGATGGAGGTCTACCGTTCTCCTGATGACTCTTTTTTCCTTATTTAACTCTAAAGTTGTCCTGTTTTGATTTGTGCTGGTTGCGCACAGATTGTCTTCAAGATGGGCTGCTATGGCAATGGCAAAGAGATAGTGCTAAGCAAGATTTTTAGTCTTTGAATCACGTGCCATCCTTGCGACATTTTGATATAGATAATTTGGATTTATTTATAATGGTTAAACACCGCCATGGGTGAATTTATGCATTGGCTTTGTTATAAATCCATGTCAATCCAGCTCTGAAATTTATATTCATATAAGGTGCGAAAACAGAACCGTTTGGAACAACCACAGTTGTTTTAGCCTTTGAGCAGGAGACATGCTAATGTTCTAACATTCTCGCAGGCATGTGCGTCATGGCAGGTTGTGATTTCTTCCCATCTGTTCCTGGAATTGGGATTGCAAAAGCTTATTCTTTGGTTTCCAAGTACCGAAACTTAGACCGTGTAAGTGTGCCTTTTCCTCATTCTGAAAATGTGTTGCTTTCATTCTGCTCTTTTATGGAATGTCTACTCAAGAGTACATAAAAACGTATGTGCTTGAGCACATTGAAATAGTTATGACAATCACATGTATTCATGAGCATTTTTTATTTAGAAACCATATGTGCTATTCTTGTTATAGGACATTTGAGTGTTCAAGGGTGACAAAATATTGAAGTGTTGGTCTAAGGTGAGTATCCTTTTCACATTTTATTGGATATAAATAGAACATTTACTTACCCTAAAATACTTATCTTGCACATCATGCATTTTCGATATCTTGATGTTCATTGTTGGCCCATTTCCTAATTTAATATTTT
>BRYF01000023.1:25594637-25597137 GCA_030159135.1 Actinidia polygama | reverse complement strand
GCTGAGGTTCAAATAGCCTCCTTTATGTGCAGCTCACTGCTGAATATGGCTAGGAGCAGGCATTGGCAAGTGTGTCAAATTTGATTGCAGATTTCAGGGGTACTGCTACTGCTAGTGCATCGTCTTGGTCCTTGGGCCCACTTGATTGGCTCACTTGGATCCTAAATGGAAGATTAAGAGCATGTTTGGGTACCAGTTCTAAATTGCAGTAACTTTTTAAATTGTGAATTTTAGATTATTAATTTAATTAACAAATGGTGCGGTTATTTTTAAAAGTTATGATAAAAATGTTAATTTGTTTGATTAGATTTCCAAATTTTTAAAGATTGCACAGTGAATCTTTGTTAATGTTGATTTTAAAAAAAAACTGAATATTTAAAAGTATCAAAACGTAGCTTTCTAAAAAATAGTTTTATATTTTCTTAAGTAATTTCTGGCCAATAAAAAAATAATACCAAACAATCCAGCATAATTTTCAAGATATAAAAATGCATAAATTCAAAGTGTATTTCCCTTTAAATTTTTTTTTCTCGTTAAATCATTCATCAGGATTCCAACTTTGAGGGTGCAAAAGTATATGTGGCATAACAAAAAATATACAAACCACTGTAATTTAAAGAGGTACAAACCACTGCAATTTAAAAATACGAACTCTTATAATTTTAAATTTATTTTTAAATTATGAATATAATTTTTTAAAATTTTAGGGTTACGATCGCCTCGACCCCTAAACATTGGAATTTCCTTGACAATTTAGACCACCTTGATCTATAAGCTTCCATTCTAGCTAATAGGGTTGTTCACAAGTCGGGTTCGGGTCGGATTTGGGATCACCCGACACCTGAACCGAACTGGTCGAGTTGAAGAAATTTGGGCCCGAATTCGTTCCAATAAATGGTCGGATCGGGTCGAGTCGGGTGAAATTTGGTCGGGTTGGATAACAATTGTGAATTTTAGTATAATATTTTATCGGGTTGGGCGGTCGGATTAGACGATTTAATGGCTCAACACCCGAACCGAATGTGATCAGGTTAGTTAAATTCCACCCGTTATTCATCCGTAGAGTGATCTAATTTGATCGGGTTCAGGTCAGTCGGGTTGGCGGATATTGAACAGCCCTACTAGCTAATAGCTAATCACAAAATATATTCATCCATTCATATCCATCTATTTGACCAGAACACCAAAATTGGAAATATATTCATCCATTCATATCCATCTATTTGACTAATACACCAAAATTGGAAATTTCAATGGACAAAAATGTCCTCCCTGATCCCTTTTAGTTAGGGCATCTCAGGTATGCCAAGTCACTCACTAGTCATATAATGCGACAAAAAGGGATAGACAAAAAGTATCAATCTTTGTTATTATCCTTGTGAGTTTTACCCTTTTTTTGGGTCCAAAAATTTGGATAAGAAGTAGACATCAACTTTAACTTAAATTGATTTTGGTTTTGTGGATTCATGGTTAGTGAGAAAGTCTGCTGAAATTTAATTATCTGGGGAAACTATATAAAAAAAAAACTAGGGTTTGATCTAGTTAATAAATTAAATTATATAATTTTAATTGTAACAAATCGAATCATGGAGTTTTAATTCGGTTACAATTAAAGTATCCATCGGTTGCATATAATTGACGGAACCAACTGATTTCTGCCAAAAAATTTAAAAAACGACATCGTTCGACCCTCTTAATCGATCCAATTAAGGGAAATAAGCTCTAATTGGATCGATTATGGCCTTATAAGAGGAAAAAACATCGAATGACATCGTTTTTTAAAGTTTTTGGCGGAACCAGTGAGACTGATGGATGACTTTAATTGTGATCAGATTATGATTTAACTTGTTATAATTAAAATTATAAAATTTAATTTGTTATTGAGATCATATTTTTTTTTTTTTTTTTTAAATCCCTAATATTTTTGGTGAACCATAAAAGGTAAAACCGTTGAAACGTGTACGTTAAGTCATTGTCACTTATTGATAAGATGAACTTGCTATTTCCAGGCTCACGCATGCTACTTCCACCATACCCATCTCATCAATTAAAAAATACTGAAATATCTAGTTCCAGCTATTGTAATACCCTGTTACAGCTATTTTAGTACCTATTCCATCTTTCAACTCAGCGAAGCAAGCTGTCCACCCCAAAAAATAAAATAAAAAAATATTGAAAAATTTTAAAATATTCAAGTAAAATGACCTATTTTAATAAAAAGTATATCCATTTTTATTTTTGCCAAAAGGGGCAAAAAAGTAAACACATGGTTCAAACATTCAAATTCAATCTCTCTCTCTCTCTCTCTCTCTCTCTCACACACACACACACACATATATAATATTTGGATCTCAAAATGATAATCTTAATTACTTAGGCTCCCTTTGGTAATGCTTAAAAGTCGAAATTTTTTTAAGTTTACTACCCCAAAAATAAGATTTTTTATCAAACTCTGACTAGTTTTTTTGCTTATTTTAAGCAAAAAAATCAGTCAAAAAAC
>BRYF01000023.1:25544637-25547137 GCA_030159135.1 Actinidia polygama | reverse complement strand
TTCAATAAAATATCATAAATTTTAATAGATAGCACACATGCTCAAGATGAATACAAAATAGGATATTTAAAGAAAGTACTCCGGAGTTTAGAAAGCATATTGTATAACTCCTACTTATCTCAAATCAGAATCTCGACCTTAGATATACTGATCTATTAGCCATAAATAACATAATAAAATTTCATCTCGATCAGACCTCATCTCACCGTAATTCTACGTCTTATCTATTATAATCATGGAAGCTACACCAAATAATTTATCTCATCTCTTATTTCTTTCTTTCTTTTATTTTTCTCTATCCCCGTCATCTCTTGGCTAATCTCTCTCTCAAACAATTTCTTTCTTTCTTTCTGTTATTCTCTCTCTCTATTTGTAGATTTTTTTTTCTTCCAAAGAAGACAAAAAGAAGGAGGCTCATGGGTGAGTCACCCCTATGAGGTGGTATGTGAGTCAAATCAATGACCAAGGGTTGACGAGTGTCTCAAAATAAAATGGGACATGTGTTCAGTCTTTTGTTTTATTTTATTAAAAAAAAAATTGGATAAAAATTATGTCATCATAAAAATTCTAAAAATTACACAAAATCTATCGGTGTGGTCTTACTATAATAAAGTAAAAATAATTAAGGGTCGGAGTATTGCATAAGAGAATTTAATTTAAACACGTAAACAATACATGATTGATTTACATCACTATTTCAAATAGATTAATAACAGAAGGAGTGTGAGTGATACAATTAAATAGATAAAAGTGACCAAAAATATTAATTTAGGGGGGGTTGTGAAATTAAGCTGCTGAATAATACACAATAATGCATAGTTTTGGCCTAGGTCACACAATTTGCCCTCCCATGGTCTCGTTCCTGTTCTAACAATCGCGAATTAATGAATTTTGGTAAAAATCTTGTAAACTTTGTAAATTTATTTTGTGAGAGCGCGAATTTTAAATTTTGTGAGTGCGAATTTTAAAAGTGATCAAAATCGACTTTTGATAGCACTAATGTGTTCGTATAGACAAGAATAGTCCAAATCATCAAACACAGACGCCAAAACACATCACACGCGCTACCACTTGCCGCCAATGTATCGGCGCGTGCCGTGAGATCTACTTTCTCCACGCGTCACACGCGCCGATAGAGGTAGACGACGAGTGGGCTTACGCGCGCCACGCGCCACGGTCCCACGTGCTACGTCATTGCTTATGTCAGCGAATATTCTAGGAATATGCTTCTGTCTTATAAATTACACTTTCAACCTTTTAAGTTTTATAAAAATAAAGTCCCTTAATTTTAATAAATTACAGCTTAGTGACTATGAAAATTCAATTTTTAATTCAGCTTATATTTATATATATATATATTAAAATAGCTAATAATATTTATTTTTTATAATTTATTTATTAATAGATATACATATATAAATTTAATATATTATTTATTTCGGTGCTTTGAAGACGCTCTCGCTCTCGTACTATTTTAACAATTGACGCTCTCGCGCTCCAGCTTCCGATTTCGCTTTATGTGACTATGGTTTTGACTTTTAAGTTCATTATGGGTTTTTTTTAATGATTTTTTATTTGCTTTTTAGAGCTTTTCGGCTCTTCTTAACGAGAATAATTTAAAAATATAAAATTCTTATCAAATTTAAAAAAAAAAGACGCACTAAATACAAAAAGAAACATAAACAACTATATTATAATACCATGTCTTCTATAAAATGATAAAAAAAGGAATAAAAAAGCATTTGCATCAGTTTACTCAAATTAGAATATTAACTAAATTAGCTAGTAAAATCCAAAAAAATAAGGTGCAACTTCCTTTGGTTATGCAATAATGAATATGGATGGGAGTTGTAGAGTAAAATTATATTTGGCAAATATAGAATTTTAAAGAATAATTTTATTAATATATAATAAATTATTCAACCGGTTGAAGAATTTTCTCAACCGGTTGAAAAATATAATTTTAATTTACAGAAACTTAATGAATTTACAGAAACTTAATTGCAGATACTAAAATAAATGAGATACAAACAAATTATGCCGAGTCCTACAATCGCAGTCTCCTTAAGAAAGATTCGTCATCTACCGACAGTGTTGTAGAGTTTTTTTGGTGTCTTATTCGGATATTCCTAAGATAAAATGGCTAGAGCGCGTACATCGAAATACCACCTAAGTAGCCTTGGTGAATTAAACTTTGTCTGTCTCTCTTGAGAACAAAAACTCAGAATTCTTTTTCTATTGTTGTTATTGTTGTTTCAAATACAAGAATCCCAGATATTTAAAGGAAAACAATAACATTTCAATATTAAACTTGTCAGCCATAAATATTCTATTATTGGGTTTTTAAAGCACCAATAACAACTACCATTAAGAGCTGACTCTTTGGGCTGCTAACAACGTCAAAAGAGAGCGACAACCTTTTTTGGGCATCATTCACATCAAATTTCAAAAAAAAATTCAACAAGAATTTATAGCATACAACATTTATGCCACACATATA
>BRYF01000023.1:25477137-25479637 GCA_030159135.1 Actinidia polygama | reverse complement strand
CCAAAAGTATACTTCGATAAGTTTTACAAAATAAACTACCCAACTAGAATCCACATGCCTCACGATTCAGGATAACCCTCGGTACCTGAAATTTATTTTAGTAAAGGTGAGTTACCTTGACAAGATTTAACAATGGATTTGATATCTCAAGCAAAAAACATGATGCATAACTATACAATGAAAACATAATGCAATAAAGTACATTTTCATTCATATCAAAATATATGTTTTGATTTCAATCCATGATTTCACAAATCATCCACGTTTATCACATTCTTAGCTTTTCACAAAAACACTCATCATTTCACATTCCTTTATTTCTCAAATTTTGGCTTTTCTCAAAAAGCAAAACCCTTATCATTTAGAATGACACACCTAGGACCATATGCCTAACCAAGCTCATTATGCGCCAAGCACATGAGACAATATCCAAACCACTCCTCAAGCTTTCATCGTAAGCCTTAACATCTCTATCGTTTGTCAACTTCCCGGACTTTCACCGTAGGCCTTGACATGCCTTCCGTGTATACCATTGCCATCAAGGACTTTAACCGCCAACTTTTCGGACTTTCACCGAAGGGGAGGCATTCCCAATCTAGGACTTTAACAACCAACTTTCCGGACTTTCACCGAAGGGGAGGCATTCCCTACCATCACATAGTTGTCATCTAGGACTTTAACAACCAACTTTTCGGACTTTCACCGAAGGGGAGGCATTCCCTACCGTCACGTAGTTGCCATCTAGGACTTTTAACCTCGGTTTAGTCTAAGCCGTCTTATTCCGGTATATCCTAGCGTGTCATTCTCAAAACTATTTCCAAATTTACAAGTCCAATTCAGCAACAAATGTCACATATTAGGTCAACCGAAGTTGACAACCTAAGGTGAGGTTAGGTCGTACTAAGTTGACGACCTAAGTTTAATCAGAAAGATGTGCTGGCATCCTAAAGTGAAGTTAGGTCCTCCTAAGTTGACAACCTAAGTTTGAAGTTAGGTCGACCTAGGTTTGAAAAGAAGGTTTTGCTGACATCCTAAAGTAAAGTTAGGTCGTCCTAAGTTGACAACCTAAGTTTGATCAGAAGGTTTTGCTGACATCCTAAAGTAAAGTTAGGTCGTCCTAAGTTGACAACCTAAGTTGAAGTTAGGTCGACCTAAGTTTGATCAGAAGGTTTTGCTGACATCCTAAAGTAAAGTTAGGTCGTCCTAAGTTGACAACCTAAGTTGAAGTTAGGTCGACCTAAATTTGATCAGAAGGTTTGAGGGACAACCTAAGTTAAGATAGGTCGACCTAAGTTGTCATCCTAAGTTCCTGGTTTCAATCATGCGTGTTAAAATTCTGGATTTTCAACACTTCATATTTTCATCTTACACCAATCTTTCCATTTTAAGTTCAATACTCAATTTAATGCCTCAATAGACTACATATAAGCCCTTAACAATAACCCAAAGTAAAACCCCCACAAGGAAAACCCCTTTACAACTTCCATTATAAACCAAGTGTTTTCATTTTATGTTCAATATTGAAATAATGTCTCAATAGACTTTATATAAACTATTAACAATAAACCAATATTAAACCCCACAAGATAACCCCCTTTACCTCTATTCCAAGCAAGAACAAGCTCCTCAACAATGGTGATGCCCAAAATTCGAATTGCTTCGATTCTAAATTTTATTAGCTCAAATCGAAACCCTCGTTGTGTAGATAATCTTGCTCAAGAAATATCACTCAAACCTCACCTTAAATCACCTAGATCTAAGCTTGAAGATCAAAACCCTCTTTTGGTCCAAACCTAGAAAGAGAGAAAAAGAAAAGAAGAAGAAGACAATAAAATTTTAAACAAATAAAATATTGGGAGCATTATTTGTGTTAGGTCAAAATAAGGTAAAATGACATAAATGCCCTCCTTGAGTCTTGGGCTTTGTTTGGCCCAAGCAACAATCACAACAAGTCTTGGGTCCAATTCATTTGGCACACTCTCTCACTCCTCTATTTTCAAGCCCAAATAAAAATTTAACTTTGGATCCAAATTAAATTCAATCTCACACAAACCCAATTATAATTTTATCTTAGCCCAATCTAAACCACAAGTGACCCAATTTAATTAATTTGGGTCTAACTATTGCCAACCAAATATTTATTTTCTAACATAAATATGCTTATATACATACATACGCATATGTATATATATACATGACATCACCTGTGTGTCCTAATTACGTCATCTTTAAAGAAAAAATTTTGAACTCGTACAATCCAAGTGAGATGGATATGTTCAAATTAATTTTTTTTGGTCATTTTTTTTAAAAATAAAGTGTTTACTTTGATTGAAAATGTAGCCCAGAAAAAAATGTCATCTTCAAGTAACATGGGGAATTTCTGTCATTTTTATTTTGCAGTTAATAGAGTGAGAGGTGCGATTTAATCCACAAGCCATCAAAATTTATATACTTATTTACATACATATGAGAGAGGGTTATCTACTCCGAGTCAAATCAC
>BRYF01000023.1:25172137-25174637 GCA_030159135.1 Actinidia polygama | reverse complement strand
TTTTGATAAAATAGTTAAATAAACATAAATTTCTTAAAAAATATTTAAATCAATGAACTATATATATCTTCTCCCAAAATAGGAAATCTTTGTTAAATTTTAGTTATTTTTTGATTAAATCCATTTTAGTTAATGAATATACGTAATTATTTAACGTCACACATAAACAATTGTAGCATGCACACATAAAAATTATTTAATTTAAAAAAAATCAATAAAGCCTAAAAAATCTATTTTTATATCAAAAATAGTTATTTTTTGTCTTTAATAAAAAAATATAAATTAGTCATTTTTTTATATTTTCAAACTCCTCTCGTCGAGAGGAATCCAAAAACTATAAAAATTTGATAAAACGATAAAAGAATTCATTAAAGACGAAAAAACTCGAAAACCTAAAAAAAAAATTAAAAATTCATAACTCACACTGGGCTATTGGGGATAGTTAAAAAAAATACGTATTTTTCTCAACTTTTCCATTAAAAGTAGAATGAGAGGAAAAAAAATACCTTTGCTATTGGGGATAGTTAAAAAAATACGTATTTTTTAATTTTTTGACAAACAATGTCTTGATTTTTTTTATAAAAAAAAAATCAACTACCCATATAATAAAATTAACCCAAACAGTCATAAAAAATTAAACTATTTTAATCAAAAATCACAAAATAATCTTAACTCAACGAAACTAAAATTGGGTTTAAAATTCACGGAGTTTCGTTTTCGTACGTAGAATAGCGTGGGAGAAACGCGCTACGTAGATAGTACTAGGTAGAGGAAGTTTATCTGCTTTGCTGTGCTACACGCGTGGCCAAAGCTTTGTTGTTTCCTACCGGAGAAGATGTAATGGCTTAAAAACAACACGCATGCAAATGAGCGTGGAGCGTGCGCCACGCACGTGTTACTTCTGCAGGAAAATTACAAAATACTCCAATGTGTGATCATAGTAACCAATTAACACCTAAGTTTTAATTTTTTTCAAATTAAACCCTTCTATTTTAATTTCATATCAATCCCAACCTCCCGTCCACCACTGTTAACATGGTTAATGGAGAAAATATTCTTCAGTCCACATGGAGTTTCCGCAAACTTAATCACACCGAATCAAAACCAAAATGAAAAAAAGTTTACGACGTGTTAGGAACCATGTATTAATAATCTTACCATACACTTGACTTCATCGGATAAAACCATCTCCCATTGACATTTCCCGTTTAGCCCTACCACCACTCCCTTTCCCCTCTCCGACAATTGCCACACTCCCCCTCCCTTTCCTCTCTAGCACCCCCCTCCTCAGTGAAGGCAGGCTATAAGGTATAAAGATTTGTAGTTTAAGGTGGTAACTTGTAGGATTTTTTAGGTTAAGAGGTTAAAGTGAAAAATGTGAATAATTTAGGGGATTTGTGAAAGATGAATTTATATATTTATTTGATTCGCTTAGTTTTCAGAATCAAATTTGTACAATAATTTTTGGAAAATGATTTCTACACTCCTATTTTGGAGTGTAGAAATAAATTTCCTAATTTTTATAAAGTTTGTGTGGGTAATCATTTTCGAAACTTGTTTTCTGAAATTTTCTCATAAAATAATGCATATAACTCATTTTTGAGAAAAATATTTTTAAAATGTTCTCAACTTTTTTTAAATTATTTTTAATAAAAAACAAATAATGCATGAAAACATTAAAAAAACAAATAATTAGATTTTTTCTTTACGTTAAGGAAGAAGTTCCAATTTTGTGGCCGATTCCTACTAGTTTTTGCGGAATCGCATTATTGTGTGAAAGTTGATATTGCCATGGGAGGTGATGTGGGCATTTTTTTAAAGGGAGAATTTCACATAAGTGGTATGACCACTTAATATTAAAAATTGATTTCATCTAAAATAATATCTATAGAAGTGGTGAGTTGTAAATATTTATCAAATACATGTTAATTTTGACGAATTTACATTTGAAAATTTTAAACAACGTCGTTTTGATAATCTATATGAAATCTGAGCATGTGAGGATTTGCACCATACGTCAGACTTTTTCTTTCTCTCCTTCTCTTCCTTCACGCTCTAGTCAGTGTCTCCGGCGACATATTTTCCCTCTGTCTCTTTCTAAAGCTCTGATTCACCTTTATAGCCCCGCGTCGGCATTGTCACAAACACCCCTCAAGGCTCTCGTCCTATTGGTGCAAAGTCTGGTATGTTTAGCGTGCAAGTCGAATATACTTGGGGTGTTAGAAAAAAAAAGTGTTTAACTAGTAAAATCTTAAAATTATTAGGCATATTCAACTTGCATTCACGTTTTGAATACGTTTCAATGGTAACTTCTCGTGGGTGCAAGTTGGATATGTCTAAGATGCAAGATGTGTATGGCTGGAATGCAAGTTGAATAGACCCCAAGATTTTAAGGTTCTGCCACTTGAATACTTTTGTTCTAACACTCTGGGCATATTCGACTTACACTCTAGGCATGCTAGACTTGCGCCAATAGCAAGGAAAAGTAAAGCGGTGTTCG
>BRYF01000023.1:25137137-25139637 GCA_030159135.1 Actinidia polygama | reverse complement strand
TTAAAACTACGTCGTTTTAATATCTCTGAAACTTTACTCAATTGTAATCTCAGCCATTGGTAGGACTAATTTCAAAGGTTATGATAGAATATCTAAAATTGTGTCAAAACTTGTATTTTCGGATCCGGTCCATATATATATATATATATATATATGTATGGGGAGAGAGAGATGGTGGGTGAGGGATGTATGTGAGAGTTTTGGGGTGTGGCCATGGTGGTTAGGTATATATATATATATATATATATATATATATATATATATATATATATTTGTGTGTGTGTGTGTATGTGGAGATAGAGATAGAGCATATGGGCATTAATGTAAATTCATCATCTCTCTTACAATTGTTAAGAGATCACCATTGACATGGGAGGTCAGTGTAATTTTTCAAACGTGAAAAAATTTGTATTAAAAGCAAATCTCACTAGATATCATTATAATTTTCCCAAGGATATGTGCATTGAGCTATCAAATAAAATGTAAAAGGATATATACGTTGAACCCACAAAGAGAGAGAGAGAGAGAGAGAGAGAGAGAGAGAGAGAGACAACGAATTGGAATATATGGAAAGCACAATGTAAGAATCTTCGTAGCATTATTTAACTAAGCCATGAAAGTTTCGCGGATTATTTTAAAACTTTCCTTTTATGATAATGGATAGCTTTCTTGATTCTTTCTCCTTCATCCCACATTGCCCGGCGGGGTCAAGATGCTTCAATTCATAACCTTTACCATTGTCCCTGTAGTTTAGGTAGACTTACACTTTCAATCAGTTACAATGTGGTCTCTTTATTTGAATTAGTTAAAATTGCAAATGGAAATTGCATGTTGTTGTTGTTTTGCATTTTTGTCAACAGTTGTAATTATATTGAAATTAATTGAAAACTACAAGTTCTAATTTGTTCAAATTAAAAATTTAATAATAAAAAAACAACAGGGACTAAAATAAAACTTTTCCTAAACTACAGGAACTAACGGTAAAATTTTCCTTAGTTGAGATATTGAAAATCTTACCTATGGCTAGACTGGAAGTCTGGAATCTTCTCTCTGAGAAACAGGAATTAATTAGCTCGCTTAATTGAAAGGGAGCTTCAGTCTAACTGTTATTACAATTTTTCCCCACACAAAATAGTCTTATACTTTCTATCTCTCTCCCCATTTTTTATTAAACCTCCACCATCCCCACCAACTCCAACCACCACCACCGGCTATCGGTGGCTCCTCTACCGGCCCCGGAAATCACTCTCAGATGATTTTTTGGGCGAATTTTCCCCGTGATATTTCTGATTACCAATAATAAAGTTCTGCTATTTGAGTATTTTGTTAACAGTAAATGAACGGTGAAGTTTTACTAGTCTTTGAATATTATGTAAACAGAAAACTTTGCTATTAAATTTTTTTATTGTTTGAAGCTACTAAAATTTATCTATTTGACGTTATAATTTTATCTATTAGGCGGCGGGGTGGTATCCGCAACACTGGTGGTAAAAATTAATGTTAAAAAATAAATCAGTAAACTTTTGAATTTATATGTGAAAAATAAATTACAGAACTATAAACAAAATTATGACAAACAGAATAGGATCGAGGCCAGCGTTCGACACTGTTTGTCATAATTTTGTTTATAGTTCTGTAATTTATTTTTCACATATAAATTCAGAAGTTTACTGATTTATTTTTTAACAATCTTAAGACAGAATTCGCTCCGTAACTGGTGCTTACGGCTGTTCGGCGTCTGTCTCCCAGGATGCATCGATCACGCTCACAGAAATTAGCACAATTTCTGTGTGCTCGGCAAACTAGAAAACATTTTGCATTAGAAACTTTCTATTTTTTCTCACTGATGAACTCTCAGATTTTTTTGTGTGGTATGAACTTGCAAGAGATGTTGGTATTTATAGGATTTCCATACCAATCAGCCAAATTACTCCCATCTTATGACTGATAATGATTGCTTTACCCCCTCGCACGCACGTGGTGCTAAGTGCTAAGTGCCAAGTGCGCCACTAATAGCGCCACAAAGCGCCCATCACCCACGCCACGCGCGCATGCGGACCGCGACTCGCGGCTGCAGCGCAGCCGCGCGTGCACATGAAAGCTAAGGTACAATGTGACTCGCTTTGTTCATAACTCCCTCTTGGTGCTCCAAGTACTCATTTGACTAAAGTTAGCTTGGAGTATATTAACACTTTAAAATATTTCTATTTATCCGATGTGGGACTTCCACATTTCTCCATATCAATGGTAGAATTTCGGTAAATATTTTCTCATTCACCCTTTATCCGTTTTGAGCAAATAAATATACTACGGTTATCTACTCGCGAAGAAGAATCCATTCCACATATGATTCAATACTTTCGATAACCGGGACCCACAAAAAAAATTGGGTTAATCTCAGCTCAAACTTTAACTTTTTGCCAACAATTAAAAAAAAAATCATGTTTAGTAAAATTTATTTGTTGGTTGGAGACGGTGGTAAGGGACAACGGAAAGTAGC
>BRYF01000023.1:25069637-25074637 GCA_030159135.1 Actinidia polygama | reverse complement strand
TATTTTGATGATTAATACTGTTTATATTGTAGATTCTATCGTGAAGATCACTACTGTAAAAAAGCACATCAATCGGATACAAATCATTATATTTTCGGTAATGTTTTATAATTTAAAAAATAAGTGTAACATACATGATTATATATATTTATCTTAATATAAATTAATATTAATCGACTATTGATATGTTACCTAATAACGTAATTTTTTATAGTATTAAACTGTTAGATGAGATCTATTATATGAACGATCATAGCAGAAAAGCTTTGAGTCCTTGTATTATATGAAGGTGGTAAGTTAATTTAAACATCCAATAAAAAGGCCTTAGTCACCTTTATTTATTGCGAGGGTAAACTTCATTTGTAGTACCTGTAGTTCAAGTTAAAATCTCACTCCGGTCTCCTGGTAATCTCAATTTAAAACTAAAACCCTGTAGTTACAAATCAAGTTCAATGTAGTTTCTCCATTGAAAATCTTGACGGAAAGTGAAAAATCATCCGTATTTTTAATGTTTTTGAATGTAAGAACGAAATTAAAACTATAGGTCTGCGATTGAATATTTACCTAAACTACAGGGATCCATGGTAAAATAAACCATTCTTGTCTTGCACTGCCCATCGCTCTCATGTCAATAAAAGGCGGTGCCTACTCTGTTGGACCCATCGATGTGGGTGCCGTATTCAACACTTGCCACTCTCTCTCTACACTTCCCCTAAATTCAACGTATAACAAAGAAAAAATGAATACCCCCAACCAATAGAATGTCACCAAAACCAACACCATTAGCTAACTTTGACCAATGATTATTGATTACGTGACGTTTTGACTCACTGACATCCAACTCGTATCCACACACACAGGCAGGTGGAGTTAAAATCATAAAATTATATATAATTATAAAATAGTAGTGTAATTTTTTTTAATAGGATTAAAGTAGTGTATTTTTTTTTTATTTGGGGGTGATATTATACCTTTTTTATAGATTTATAGTGCAATTTTTTTTCTAACAGAGTCAATTGATCCTACTTGTCCCTTATACTCCGTCTTTATTGTGCGCGCGCGCGCACACACATATATATATATACACACACTAGCGGTTTTTTACGTGGAGTAATGATAGGTACACACCCACTTTTGGGTGTGTACAAGACACACCCATTTTTGCCCTCTCACAAAATAAGTGGAACCCGCCCTAATTAGGGTTTTCATATTTTTTTAAAAACCCTAATTAGGACGGGTTCCACTTATTTATGGGAGAGCAAAATGGATATGTCTTGTACACACTCACTTTTAAATGTGTACCCATCGTTATTCTTTTACGTGTCTAAAGGCACTTTAGCCTTCCATATTTCTACTTATCCTTTGCATGGCGCTCCCCAAAACTAAAATTATATAATCCTATACTCTCTTGTTAGTTTCTTTGTTTGTTTTTTGTTTTTTAATTTTATCCGATAACAAATAATTCATATTATTTGCACGACGATTGCGAGTAATGGAAAAAATGGAATACATAATTTCAAATTCTTTAAGTAGACACATCCCTTCAAAACCCCAAGTTATCCAACAATGAATTATTACAATGCAATAAAACGATGATATCCTCAACAACAAAAGTCAGACCCCAACCACATTAGTCTGGAAAAAGAATTTAACGTAATTGGTTTGTGTCTAAAACGTAGAGATCTGCTCTCTTCTAAAATTTCAAGTTGAAAATCTTCGAAATGTTATCAATTTCTGAGTTGTTCTTGAGTTGGGTCAATCCATACCCCGATTTTAATCGAATTAGTCTCTAGATTAATCAATACTTGTGTTAGATAAAAAATAAAATAAAATAAAATAAAATAATGACGTGAGCAATGATCGATGAAACAACCACCAGGACTTTTGCTATAAAGCTCTCATTCTTTGGAAAGTGACCAAGATAATTCTAAGTAATTGGGTAAATTAAACTGGCCTCCCTTAATCTTTCCTCTATGACAAGGACAATGATGTTAGATTAATTGATGCTTTCCAAAACTGTTGTAGATGCCACTACTACTTTATGCTCAACTCTTCATGTATTTCTGAAATTGATAGAGCCATGAATGGTGTTCCAGTCTTCCTTCTATTCCTTATCTCAATCATACTATTTGTATTGTTTTGTCATATTCATCGTGCTATTTGAAATCAAAGCCCAATATTATATTTTCAAATGAGATCGTCAAAAAACAGTGGAGGGACTTTCGATTGTGGAAAACCTCAGAATGGATTGCATGCATGTTGTGCTGCCCCATGATTAGACCAACCGAGAGTCCAACGATATGATCAAAACTATTCATTTTGTAAAGATTACCATGTAGAGTAGTCACAAAAAATATTAGATTGATCAGATATCAATCGTCATCCAATCATACCACTTTGTTTTATAGTTTTTTTTCAAAATCAGATTTTCAAGTATTTTATCAAAAAAATTGTGATTTAATTATACAGTTACCATCGACCAATTCAATTCAATTTTTTTATGAATGACCTACTCAACGAGATCTAAAAAACAAAATATTTTTTTTAATTATATTTTCAGACTCTGAAGGCTCAAATCGTCGGGGCAACATAGTGTTGTGCCTTAGATGTTAGAATTTCTCATTGTGTGAGCCAATATGTCAATTGATTTTGCTTTGTGTAAAAACTGATTGGTTGTTGTACGGTCTTCTTAGTCATACCGGTAAGTCTCATCCATTATCGAAGGTAAAGATCAACCTATTTTTTTGGTCTCAAATCCCTTAGATACAATCAAAGAGAAATTACACAACAGAATTGCATAGGCTCTACACCACTTTTGTACTGTTTACTTTTTCCCCTACATGATTCTAATTAGTTGTCCCCTTCCGGCTTCAAATTCGACATGGATTCTCTAAACTCCACTATCAAAGTTGGCGGAATGTGGCTCACTTGAGTCTACATTAGCTATTCATTTCATAAAACTCGCTGAGTAGATCATCTATGTAAAAAATTAAACTCATCGAATATCGGTAGTTATATAATTTGGATCAATTGTATCTGAGCCGAAAGTATAATTTTCAAAATAGATTATTCATTCTTTACAATATGAACGATTTGAATTATCAAGAGAAGGGTTCATAGGAACTTATAACTCCCCGACTTTTATAGTAAATTCCACTATATTAGGGAAGCCATGTACTTTCTAATTAGTGAAACTAGTGTTTTTGAAGAGGGTACTGTTGTCTAAGATGGAAAAGACTAGACAATGTCAGGTGGGAACCTTATCAAACAATCACCAACCTAATAAAAACCACCCAACATGGGAAGCAGCATATTCTCAGACAAAAATAAAAGGAAGCAGAATTTTTAATGGTACTCATAAAATGAAGCAAAATTCAGTCAACTTCTTACACTTTAGATTAATTATTAATGCAGAATTTTTGTCCACGTGCTATTTAAGTAATTGACAGAAAGAGTCTATGTGGCCTCATGAAAAGGGGTTATGTAGTCTTTAATTAAACAGCATGTGGACATAATGACTATATTGATTCTTAACCTAGCTAAAAGGACTTGATTGACACAATTGGAAGTAAAATGTGCAAAGTGAATTAGATAAAAGTATACAAGAGTTCAGAGTGTAATTTACCCTTTTTATTTTAAATTGAATAACCAACTGTCTCTATTTTATTGCGAAAAGAGGGTGATAGGAAAATTTAGCATTAACATAGAACTAGCTATGCTATACAGAACCTTTTAATTTTTGTCCACTTAATACCTAGCTAGCTGGCTAGGTTTATCAGTGAAGAATCAACATAATTGTTTTCCAAATATATATATATATATATATATGAACAACATCCCATCCAACATCTTCTAAGCACTAGTAGATGCAGTCAAAAGGGAAGAATCAGATCTTTCTCCAGTCCAGATACAGATCAAGGTAATGGACATGATAAAAAGTCAGTTCATGGAGAATTTTCAACACTTATCAACTGAAGCAAGCTTATCAAAGTCAGCCGAGGAGGATTCAGAAAAAGCCATTGTTCTTTCACCACTTGGCCAATTCTCAGCGTTAGCAGGAGAAACTCAAGATCCAAATGAATCAGAAGAAGAACATTCTAATGATTCAGGCACAATGGAAGACCATTGGGACTTTTTCATTGAGGTTCAAACCCAAAAACTAAGCAAATTAGAAAAATCCCATGCCAAGAGATCATCCAAATCTAAAGGATCTTCCAGAGAAAAATCCTATATATATATATGTGTGTGTGTCCCAATAACAATTTCATCAATGGCATGGCACAAGTGATCAATTTTGGAAATTAATGCAAATGTTTTGGTGAAAGGATATCACCTAATGAAATTCATGAAAGAGTGAGAGGACACTTGATCAAATAAACCCTGGAATTAGCAAGGCATAATGTCCAACCATATTCAGGCCGAGCTCCACCACGCGCTATCACCAGACTGTCACTTTACGTACAACAAGTATGAGCAACCACCTTGGCATGGTAGCTCGAACGGCGAGCACAACGACCATCTCGACGGAGTCTTCTTACCGAGTTGCTGGTCAAAGGGTAACGTACACGCGAAGTTTCCTTACCGCCTTCACACTTGGACTCAAGTTCCTATGACGTGATCGGCTCGCATCAACCACGTTCATGGGGGCATGATTGGGTCAGCCATCTACTTTCTACTTTCTGGCACGTTAGCTAGCGCGTGATCACACGCGTCAAGCTACACTATAAAATGAGCACTCTTCTCTCTTAGACAGATAATCAACTCTCTCTCTCTCTCTTTCACTTTCTCTCTCTAGAACCAGAGATTAACTCTTTCTTGCTCTCTTATTTTTTTCGGTTACTGACTTGATTATCGGAGAGCCGTCCCCGAAACAGTTCCGCAAAGTCTTTCTCATGATTGCTGTCTTGTAGGCTTGACCGAGTAGAGTTAGAGCCACCGGGAATCACCTAGCGCCAATCTCAACTTATCTTCCTGCCCATAAACGACTTTCCGGGTAAGCA
>BRYF01000023.1:25052137-25054637 GCA_030159135.1 Actinidia polygama | reverse complement strand
TATAAAAACAAAATATATATTTTTTATATCTAAATATTTTATATTTTGTTTCTCTATATGTATTTTCTTCCTTATCCCCCACTCTTATTCACTCATTCTAAATTTTATCCAAACAAAGTTAAAAGTTATCTCCTCTAAAAGTTATCCCCCTCCCATATCCTCCAGCCAAACGAGCCCTTAGGAAAAGAGTAACAAGCAGTGTCAAACTCTAAAAAGGCAATCTAGGAAAATTGTGATTTTGTGGTGAGAGAGTGATTGGGAAAGATGCATTGTAATTCGCCACTGGGAATAATAATTTATCGATCTTATTAATCACAGCTCATTTTGGGATGAGAGCATAATCGGTGATGATGTCATTTGAAATAATAATTTATCGGTTCTACTAATCACGTCGCCTGGTTAAAAATCACAAAAAAGATCAAAAAAAAATATTTTTCAATACATATTTCACATTTTTCTATTTATTTTTTCATCCTTATTAGTTTATTTATTTATTTGGTTTGTGTTGATTAGATAGATAAATAAAAAAGCAAAAGAAACTATATTTATAAATATTAATTCAAAATAACGGATTTGGATTCAATTGAAAAATATATAATTTTTAAATTTTTATTTTTATAATCGAGATAAATTTACTAAAATTGAAAGTAATCTAATTAAAAAAATTATGCCAAAGTGAAAATTTGCCCTGTCCATGGGTTAAAGAGATCCATCAAAATGACCTGAGGACAGTGGCGGTTCCACCTTGGGCTCAAGTTTGATTTTTTTTTTTTTTTTGCCTATAATTTAGAAATTATTTTTAATTTGCCCCCCTCAAAAATTATAAATACCTCCTCAAAAAAATTTCAACTGTTGGCCCTCCTGAATAAAATTTCTGACTCCGCCACTGCATGAGGATGGCAGATGAGACGGAGTTCTTATCTTCTGAGAGAGAGATGAGAATGAGATATTTTTAAATTTTGTATCATCAAAAATTTATTAAAAAAAAATTAGGAGTATTATTTTAAGTTACCACAAATTTGTTAAATTTTAGGATAAATTTCACTGATACCCCCTTTATTACTCTGAAATAACATTGTACTTTTTTTATTTTTTAAAATCACATTGATACCTCTAATCACCTAAAACCACTTCACTTGAGGGTAGACTTACTAAAATACCCTTGTTTTTATTACCAATTTTACAAGAGAAAAAAATAAAATGGAAAGCCACCAATTTCCACCACGAACTCCACCATCACCACATACCTTTATTTTTGAATTTTATAGACATAATTCACGTCCCACTGCAACTCTCTTCGCTTATGAAACGTTTGTTGTAGTGGCAGGTTTCATTACCGTTGGACGTGGATTTAAGTGGAATTATAGAGGTACTTGTGGTGGTGGTGGTGAGTTTCAGTGGAAATGACAGTGAGATTCAAGCAAAACAGTGGAGGCTATGATATTTCTTAATTTGAAAAACAAGGGAGAAGTAATGATGAAATGGGTATTTAGTTATATATTTTTGTAAAAAATTAAAAATTAAACTAAATTATTACATAAAATAATAAAGTAATGAAGTGCAGTGTGATTTTAATATAAATATTAAATCAAATTATGATAACTTTTTTATAAGAGTGCCCATAGTGGGCAAAAACGAAAAATAGAAAAACATTAGATTTGATTGTTAAATCTTACTATAGTGATATGGTACGAACCTAGATCACTAGGTCATACTAGCATTGAATTTAAAAAGGTTGCCAAATATTTTGTGCAATTGCGAATCTTAACAGGAAAATTTGTGAAATTGACTAGTTATCAAAAATGAATGAAAATGGTAAATTACTTTATTGACCAAATCGCCCATGCTTCACAAGATATTAATCTTTGGGGACTAGATTATCTTCATTTTTGTTAGTCGACTACACCGGTTTAGTTCAGTCATTTTGAGTTTTATTTTGGGTCTATTTTAATGATTCGAATCATTCATATTGTAGAATTTATCGTGAAGATCTGTTTTATAAAAAATCACGTTAATCATATACAGTTCAGTATCCGCTCGGTAGTGTTTTGTAACTTAATAGATGAGTATAGCACACAAGATTATACCTATTTATCTTGATTTGAATTGAGACAGATTGATTATTTATAGTATTAAATTTATGGATGAGTTTTACAATGTGAATAGTTTTGTTCATCAAAATAAGCTTAGAACAGGATTCAAAATAGTTAGACTGAACATCTCTAGTTCAATTATGGATAAAAGACAATCCAGTCCCTAATCTGTTTCTTTGTCAATCACACTTTAACACGTGTGCCGTGTGGGGTGAAAATAATTAATAAGCCATTTATCGATTTTAGACCAAATTTTAGGCATTTTTGATTGGATGGATCAATAATAAAAGCATATACAGTTTTATAGGATAAATAATTTCGCTGGATTAATAATGAGATGATTACTAATATTATATTCTTCAAGTATTATACATTTCATATTTTATGAATTTGCTTGTTAATGAAAT
>BRYF01000023.1:24699637-24712137 GCA_030159135.1 Actinidia polygama | reverse complement strand
AGAAACAAAATTGGGGTTAAAATATGAAAGAGTAGTGGAGAGAGAGAGAGAGAGAGAGAGAGAGAGAGAGTAGTAATAAATACCACAGAGACAAAAATTGGAGGGTTCCCAAACAACCGCTATAGGCCCCTATGGCTAGGTACTCTACTTAGACAATGACACAAACAGTAGGATAAGTACAATCTGAAACCATACACACATATACACGCAGAAGAAAGAGCACCGGGTATCGTGTCGTCAAACACCTGGAAAAAAGGCACCCACTATCCTACAGACCCTTCACACCCTTTCCACTCCCCCCCCCCCCCTCTCTCTCTCTCTCTCTCTCTCTCTCTCTCCTTCAGCCTCAACCGCCGCCCTCGCCGCGCCGGACACTTCACCTGTTACCGGTAGATACCTACACTCGGTTGCGGACGCAGAAATTTTGCTGAATAGGGGTCAAATTATATATTTTTAGTTAATTTTTTAATTTTTTTTAAAGAGATCAACTTTAACAAAATAATCAAAATTAACAAAAAAATATATTAAAAAAATTATTATTTTTTTTTTGTTTTTCAAAAGTTAGGGCGGCTGTGGCCCCCGCGCCCGCCACTCCTTGGGTCCGCCCCTGCCTACATTTGTTTATGTAACATGTTAAACACAAATTTGAAGCTGAGTTTCAATTTTTCATGCCCAAATTCTCCCCCACAAAATCTAGATTTTCGAAACAACAAATCTATAGATTATAAATTGTTGTAACCATCGTGTATTATATTATTATATTATGACTCATATCGTGTGCATTTTTTGCTAGCCTTCTCAATCTCTTTTATTAAATAAATTAAGAAGTAAAAATACAAAAACTTAAATCCAACAGCCTCTTGTTTGATTTTTTGCTAGGCACTGTTTACTCATAGCTCATTTTTTTTAGTGTACTGATAAGAGAGATGGAAATGATAGTTGTGGTTTAAGTTTTATTTAAGTTTTTTGATTTTTTGTATTTTTTTAATGTTTTAATAAAAAAGGAAAGTTAAACTTAATATAATTTAATTAAAATGAGGAGGATAAAAAGAGATGATTCGAGATACTTTAACACATCTTTCGATTTTTTGTTTTAGATATCTAAATATATATTACTTTTTTTATTGAACAGCATCCAATGAGATAAGAAAGATAAGTACGAAATAATGAGATTTAAACGTTAAGAGTATTAGTTTTTTACTTGATGCTATTCTCCATTGTATTTCCTAAAATAAAACATATACACACTCTCACCCTCGTATATATATATGTCCTGTATATGTATCCAGAAGATGAACTCACACTTTTGGGCCCCCCCTTTGTGTCTCTATCTCCCTTTTTCCACTTGCTTCTTTTGTCTCTCTCTCTCTCACTCTTCTTTCTGTTATCACTATATATACATACACAGTTGCATATAGTTCGTTAGTGATGTCTTCTTCATCATCACAAGACGGTGATGGCGGAAACAGAAGAGGCCGTGGCCGTGGCCGTGGCCGAGATTTCGAAGGACCGTCTTCTTCCCGCCGCCGCGGCGGCGGGGACAACTGGCCGGAGCCAATCGTCGAAGCCCTCGCATCTCATGTCGCCATTGACGCCGCTCGCTCCTTCGGCCGCCTCGCCGCCGCTCCCGCCCTTTCCGTCCTCTTCCAGGTTCCATCTCTCATTCTAATCTCTCTTTACATACATTTCTTTTTTAAAATTACGAGTTTGTTTGATTGATTATGTATGTTGTGGAAAATTCTAGAGATTGGATTGGATGAATCTGGATGTTAATCTTTGATTAGTTGCTTTAATTAAGCTGAGAAGAGTGATGTGATTTGATTCTCTGAGACTGCCCAAAATCTTTGACCAAATCACCGTTTCAATATCAGGCCTGAAACATATTTGGAAACCTGTAGCGTTTTATTTTTTATTTTATTTTAACGAGGAAAAAAGCAATGTGGCTCTTGTACCATGAATGGTTATTAACCTCTGTATTATATAATAGGTGTTATTTCAAATCAGTTGAAATGGAGAAAAGAAAATCAAACGAATCAAAAAGTTTATGACAAGACACATTTAATGTTGTCATTTTTTGATGTTCTATTTTCTACTTTCCACGAAACCGTATTTTCCTCAGTTGTATAGAAGATTACCCACTCAATGGTTGTAGAATACACATAATTTCCTTGAAATGTTGAAAATCTAAAGTTATTTTAGTGTGGACAATGAGTTAAAGAGGATTCCATGAATACATATAAGTTACACATATAATGTATAATTATGTGATGCCTAGGATGATACGTATTTATAGCAACTCTGAAAGGGCATTTTCATTTCATTTTGTTGGAAAGCTTTTCTCTAACCAAAAATATGGAAACTACAAAAAAAAGTTTCCTTTTTTAAGGTCTCCCATTAGTAATAAGCATGTCAAGCCTTTTTTCTTTTAAGGTATATCTAATTTTGGAACTCCCCATCTTTTAACATGTCATTTCAAGATATATATTGAAAAGGGTTCTTTTGTTTTTGACTTGCTTTCCCTTTCTATGCATGGGTCCTTTTTTTAGTTTTTTAAGCTCACGGAATGCCCACTTTTTGACCGAAACCATTCTTACCAATATTTGTGTCCATATCTAGCCATTAATGGAGACAACTTTTATTAATGAACTATAAAAATGTAGATGGTGACCCTTGAGACTTCTTCCTTTGACCTTTCAACTTAAGCAGTCTTCTGACCACAAACAAACTTAATTAGGAGAGAGGGAAGGTAGCAGAAGTTGCCTTTTTCTTGTAATAGTTATCTTGTTAGTAAGAAAATCTAATAATTATCTATAGTTAATTTTCTTTGCCTTTTTCTTGTATTAGTGAGTTAGAGTGGTTGAATTTCAGAAAATGAAGCTTTTTATTGAAAAGAAACACGTCCTACCAGATACACTCTACCAAAATTGGAACGAAACTTGAAAAATTATACCACTTTTATTAGGTTTTAGCTCAAACCCTAATATCATGTTTGGCTGGCAGATTTAGAGGGGATAACTCCCCCCCCCCCCCCCCCCCGGATATTTTTTTTCCCCTGGCGTTTGGCTGGCGGGTATAAAGGCGGATAATTTATGCACGCGGATAATTTATTCCCCATCAGGTGGATAGATGCGGATAATTTTTGGGTGGCCTAGACCCTAACTAAAAGTTATCTGGGGAGATAAGGGGTGAAAGATAAGAAAAAAAATATATAAAGAGAAATAAAATGTATATTTTTATTTTTATATATATATGGAGAAATAAAATATATATTTTATCCACCCAAAACAAAGTTAAAAGTTATCCCCTCCCATATCCTCCAACCAAACGAGCCCTAATGTCAAAACTATTGCCATGTACAAGCGTGTTCAAACAAATAGATGAATTGTCTAACCGGATTTAACTGCTAGGGCCCGTTGGCAAGGGGATAAGGAGGGGGGATAATTTTTCCCCCATATAACTTTTTCCCCGGATGTTTGGCTGACGGATAATTTTTTTCCCGGATAATTTTTAGACCAGCAGGTGAATAAAGGCGGATAATTTTTGGGTGGCTTAGACCCTAATTAAAAGATATTCGGGGATAAGGGGTTGGAGGATAAAGAAAAAATATATATAAAAAAACAAAATGTATATTTTTATTTTTATATATATATAGAAACAAAATATATATTTTTCGTATTGATATTTTATATTTTGTTTCTCTATATGTATTTTCTTCCTTATCCCCACCTTATCCACCAATTCTAAATTTTATCCAAACAAAATTAAAGTTATCCCCTCTAAAACTTATCCCTAACATATCCGCCAGCCAAACGATCCCCTAAGATTAAATTTTTGTTCTTTACTTATGTAAAGAGAAATGATTGGTACACACCCAAAAGTGGGTGTGTACAAGACACATCCATTTTGCCCTCTCACAAAATAAGTGGGACCCGTCCTAATTAGGGTTTTTAGAAAAACGTGAAAACCCTAATTAGGGCGTCCCACTTATTTTGTGAGAGGGAAAAAGTGGGTGTGGTTTGTACACACCAAAAAGTGTGTGTACCTATCACTACTCACTCTAGGTCTATTTCCTTGATTTGTAGAGTAGCTGTCCAATGCGGCCAATTTACGACCCCTAGTCGTGTGATTCAATAGTTCATTTTGTGAAAGAAATTATTTACTGCAAGTAAATAAATATGTTTAAAAATAAATAAATATAACTTTTGTAGTTCATTGATCATCATAATAGAAATAAATAATTAAAACGAAAGATAAAGACAAAAAAAGTATAATGTTAATATGAAAGAATTAGTAGAAGGAATGTAGAGCCCAATGCTGGTGTTCAAACCGATGTTTCTCCCTGTCAGAAGATAAGGAAAGCCCCTTCTTTGTCATTGCAGAGTTCAGAGCTGATGAGATCTCAGTTGGTTTTGTGGAGTCCTTTTTCCACTCACCCCTCTAATTACTAAAATAATTCTTTATTTATTTTCCATATTTTTTAGATTTTTTTTGGCCGACCTTTATTTTAGTTATGAAAACAATATATCAGAAAAGTTTGTGAATAATATTCTTACATGAAGTTCATACGACATTTCAATAAATTAGACTGTTTGAAATAAGGGTTTGATTTTGTGAAATAGAAAAGTTTTTTGTGGCTTGTATTTTATCTTATCATTAATGTGGTTTATATTATATTTTAATGTTTGGTGAGAGAGAGAGAGAGAGAGAGAGAGAGAGAGAGAGAGAGAGAGAGAGAGAGAGAGAGGACGGTTTTACATAGGGATATGTAGAGACTTCTCTCATAGAAAACATGCAGAAATAGCAAGTTGGAGGTAGGTGACAAAGAGTCAATGGAGGGGAAAAGGGGTGAACAGAGGAGTGAAGGTTCGCTGCTTTTAACGAGACAGGCTTTTGGCTAACCCTTTATTGGAAATGAAAGAGAGAGAAAGAGAAAGGTCGGCATGTATTCATTCCATGTCTATGTCAACTTTTGAATCTCCTGTCTAATCAGTTTTTTATTTAAAATAAAAAATATTATCCTTTTATTTGAATTTCTAAAGTTATTCATCATAATTTATAATGGGTACTTTTTTTTATATATAAAAAAAGAAATAAAAATTATTCAGAATTTTTAAAATTGAAATATATTTTATCCTGTTTAAAATTAAGAAGATTCATAGGGTCCACATAGAATGGATCTCCCGTCTATATATTCCGCCTTTTCAGGTTCTGAACGTCGTCTTCTTTCTTCCCCTTTGCCAGTTTCCCTCTTTTCCTCGGCCAGGATTTTGTCCTTTCCAAAGGTTTCCCATCATATTTGCCACTTTTGTTAAATATAACGAATAATCAATCTAATCCGACTTGTTTTATCCCCGGTAGTGCTATGGGTACCTCTAAGTTGCACCCCAAATGCACACCTGGGTGAGGTGAAGCATTTGGATTGGTTGAGTGTGAGATCCACCTAGTCATATCAGCTAATCCAAATGCTCCACCTCACTCATGTATGCATTTGGGGTGCAACTTAGGGGTACCCATAGCATTTTCCTTTATCCCCTTGTTGCAATTTAAAAGACTTCTGTTTGAAGTCTGAATCTCCTTGGTGGTTCAGTTGATTGGTGTACCTTCCGGGTATTGGTAAAACTGTATTCAATATTTTAAATTGGAATGAGAACGGCCTTTGGATAAGTTGATTGGTGTACCTTCAGGGCACGGATACACTATATTCAATATACATCTGGAATGGGAACGACTCATGTTTTAACTCTAGTTTGAGTTTTGCGTAGCCTTATTGGCCGGGTTGGTGCGTAAGCCCTAGTCAATATCGGTCATGCATCCGTTAGACGGCGACGATTGGAGGGTCTATCGTCTAGCTGCACTGGTTAGAATCACCATAGGTTCTTGTACATGGTTTCATTAATAGGATATAACACTGATTAAAAGCTTGCTTCTGGTGTATGATACTGTGGTTAAACCATGCTTCTTCTGGTTTACATTTGTACTTGAATTTCTTTAATATATTGGTTCTGTTGGTTTTGTACTTCGCATGGGGCTTTTTCAAACCTGGAATGAATATTAAAGAGGGGTCTTGGTCTAGCATAGATAGCAGTATCATGCGGATGAGGTCTTGGCCTACGACCAATCAACTTGCAGATGTTACACTACATGACAAGTCAATTCAATTCAATAAAACCTCTATCCCTCCTCTACTTTATAAATAACAGCTCAACAATCTCTCTCTCTCTCTCTCTCTCTCTCTCTCTCTCTGTTCACTAGGCCCCAGGCCCTGTTTTCTACCTGTCAAATTCTTTGGATGCCGGGCACGAGTTCATCCCGCGAAACCCTATAAAAAGTTAAAACCACGCATGGGCTTTCTAAATTGCTTCTTGATCCTGTCTGTCAAAAGGAAAAAAGTTCACTTTGATTTCGCTACCAATCAGATTTTGCCACGTCACTTACAAGTGGATGTTACTGTACAGCAATGGGTTCTTGTTACCTGTTTGATCAAGTTAAAAGATGGCTAAATAGAAACGCTAGCAATGTCAAACTCCCGAGTGCTTCATGTGCTTGTTTTTAAAGCGAGTCAATCGGGGGAATACAATTGTATTCGAACTAGATTGAAATAACGTGATTCTAATTAAAACTATAGAATCCAAGTAAAATTTTAGTTAAGCTATAGGCACCAATTGGAGGTGTCAAACGGTGGGCCTGTGTGGGCACCACTTTATGGGGAACGACATTGTGATGAGATTGGTCAGGTCAGTGTTTTGGACACGATGCACATTTAAGTCAGCAAATGTTAAATAATTTTAAAATTGACATTAAATTCAAAACATATATATAATAGCAACACAATACACAAATATGTTTAGGTGGTCCGGTCTCTTGTCATTTTTAATTTGGCAAATGCATAGGTGGACCGGAAAAGTCATGGAGTAATGCTATACAAAATGAGCAACTCTTTCAAACTTTTTCTTATTTTCATGCTTTATTCTTGTAAATTTTGTTAGTTTTTATTAGACGTTATCTGTTTTGTTAATTTATATAACTATTTTCCTTTGTAGAATGTTTGCAAACGACGCAGAGCAACCCATGAATTAACGCATAGAATCTGTGTAAACAAAATTACTGAGAAATTTTTGGCATGGTTTAGATTTCAATTCTGATTATGAGACTCGCATTGAACCTGCGCTGTTAAAAATGACCGTTTGGGAACTTTTTTTTTCATTTTTGAGCATTTTATTTTACATATTTGAAGAATTTTCGTTTCGAAATTTAAGAAACTTATGAAAATAAACTTCCATGGTCCCCACGGGAAGGTCACTTTCAAAACTTTAGGTAACAAATTCTGTTATGTTGGGGTTTTTATCAGGTTTGTTCGACCTGGCGCGCGGTTTCCCGCTCCGACCTACTGTGGCAGACCCTCACTCGCCGGGTGTGGAACCGCCACCACCTCCTTCACGACACGTGGCGCGACGAGTACATATTCCGCCACCGCACTGCTCTCAACTTCCGCACCCGCCGCTACGCCTATGCCACCCTTCCCTTCAACGTCTCCCCCGACCACGACGACAACGCCGCCCCCCTCTCATGCCGCCGCCTCGCAGTTTCTGACCATCACCTCGCAGCTGGCTACTCCGACGGCTCTGTCCGCCTCTTCCACCTACCGTCGAGGATCCACCTCTACACCTTTCGCCCCCACCATCGGGACCGCTTGGGGCATTTTTCACGCGCCGTCTCGGGGATCATTCTGTCGGACATGCGCATCGTGTTTGCGTCCCGACATGGTGATATCCATGTTGCGCTGACGAACAATGCAGCGGCAGTGCGGAGGAGCCACCTGGGTGATGCGTTGAGTGATGGTGTTTTGGTTGACTTTTGCGGTTGCAGTCGGTGGTGGGTTGGCCTCTACGCAGGTGCGTAAACCCTCTATACAATGTCTAATGTGTGGGTTCCATGCACCCTCAGAATGCTTTCCATTTCTCTCTCACCCGTCAAGCTTACAAATTTCAAGTTTTGATCCTCCACCTCCTGAATTTCAGTGAATTTTCAATTGAACAGTTCTGAATGTATTTTTTTTTAATAATTTCTGTTTAATTTTTCATCCGAAAAATTACAACTCTCAGCATTTCAATGAACTTTGTTAACTTTTTTTGTTGAAAAAGTCACCATTCATTGGAATGTAAATTTTAAATTCTTGATAATCAATTTTACTTCAAAATAAAAAAAATAAGAGACGTTTAGAAACAATATTGGGGCCAATATGAGAATTACATGATATTTTTAAGTTGGAAAATGTAATTTTATCCGAATTATGAATCTTCTTGTACAGGTGTTGCAAGCCGTGCCTTCCAAGTGAGAGACGCCCGCACCGAAGAGCTCGTCTTCGTTGGCGGCGGGCTCACGGACCCCGAAACCGTCACGGGCTGGCACCTACTCACTGACGTAACTGAATTCGTCGGCCGAGTCCGAGTCACGAGTGAAGAATCGGCCGTGGCCTGCACCCGTGTCCGAGTTATCGTCCTCGATCTCGCAAACCCAGGCTTCGTGCTCCGCGAGGAGGAGATCCAGCGTGGACTCATTGTCGGTTCTGTGGACGCTCGCGATTCGGCGTTTGTCACCGTCGACGCTCGCGGAACCGCTCGCGTGCGCCGTGCGAACACGTTCGAGGAACTATGTGGTTTTCACGTGAGGGGCGTATCTCGCGCGCAGAGGATGTTGTTGGGGTGCATGAACACAGGGTACGCGCTAATGTGCGCCGGGGGTGTAATTAGGGCATGGGAGATTGATCATGTCGTGAATCGTTACAGTCTTAGAGAGAGAATTGGAGAGGCCACGGCCATTGTCGCCGATGACAGGTTCGTGGCCGCTTCCACGAGTGACATGTCCCTACACCTGTGGGACTTTGGTGCACAGTAGTTGTAGTCTGTGTGGCTTTTACCATAGAAGTAATGCTTAGTTCCGAATAATTATTTATTTAGTTTGATTGTTTCTATTCTTAGAGAATTTTTAATTTTTTTGCTACTTGCTGTCTCCTTGATATAAATCTTGATCAGATAAGTCGGAAAAAACTTCACAGAGATGGTTTCAAGAAAAACTTCCAAGTTTTTTTGTCACCGGTTAATTTCACAAGCTTCATGTTCTTGATAAATGCAATCGTTAGAAATATTGTTTTTGTTTTTTAAAGTTTTTTAAATTGATGGCAAATTATTTTTAATTTAATTTTTATGCAAGAACGATTAGATTTTCTTTTAATACTTCAATTAGAATAAAATATTTATTTATGTTTATTTTTATATTAAGAAAAAAGGTTAGAAGTCGTAAATCAAATGTTATGAAAAAATGAATTTTTTTTATTTTTGAGAAATTAACATTATCTTAAAAGTAAGAGAAATCAGAACTTTTTTTTGTTACCACAAAGAAAGTGACTGTAAAATTGAGTAATGCTATGGGTACACCCAAGTTGTACCCCAAATGCACACTTGATGAGGTGGAGCATTTGGATTGGCTGGGTGTGGAGTCCACCCAATCTTTTCAACCAATTCAAATGCTCCACCTCATCAGGTGTGCATTTGGGGTACAACTTGGGTGTACCCATAATATTTTTCTATAAAATTACACGTTTTATTGATTTTATTCTATTTGTTTCTTAATTGTAAAAAAAATTCGGTTCCCAATTTCTGTGTGCGGTAAGAAAATGAGTTTATAGAGTCCCTTTTTAGGTGTGTAGGTTGGGGTCCTGAGTTGTACTTTCTCTGACGTATACGTCTCGATATTGACCTACAGCTCTACAGAATCTCAAGTACTGTGATGTTGATGGGGCGTGTGATACGCTGTTTTTGGTACTTTTTAGGTGGCTGCAGTGTTGAACTGTTACCGAATTTGTTTTTGAAAAATGCTATTGGTACACTACCACAAATGCACACATGATGAGGTGGAGCATTTGGATTGGTTGAAAAGACTGGGTGGACCCCACACCCAACCAATCTAAATGCTCCACTTCATCAGGTGTGCATTTGGGGTGCAATTTGGGTGTACCCATAGTATTACCCTTTATTTTTTGGTTTTGTGAGTCGATGGTTTGGTTGCATGCAGCACTGGAATTTCTTTGTTTAGCAACACATTCCCTTATGGAACAGATTTTTATTAGTTGAAATTAACGAAAATATTAATTTATTATTATTTTTAGTGAACTTTTTTTAATTACTTTTTATTTTTTCGGTTACTCTATTCAACACATTGTGGATCGATAAAACCCAGTTACGGAATAATAGTTCCATAAAACATAGGATAATTTATTTATTTATTTTTCTAATGTAATATTCTTAAAAGCAATTTTTTACCATTTCTTTTACAGTTACTATGTTAAGCCACGACAAATCAGATAAGCTCGAAAAGTAGTATGTTGTTGTGTTGCGTGATTTTTAGAATGGAGTCTTCCAAAAATTTACCTTGTCACACAACTTTTAACAACATATTTAATTCCCGGAAATTTATGAACCCCATTACGTTTTGGATATGATGTAGAACGGACAACTCAAACTTTTTTTGAATAACAAGAAGTCTGGAAACTAGAAAAATGCTAGTAGAAATCTTCGGCGCCGACGACGGAATTGCTTGAAAATTAGTGGTTAGACTGGAATCGTTGAGAGGATCATAACTCATCGCCTTTGGCCATGAGCCCCACCACGTTTTGGGGAAACTCATTCGTTAACGCTCTCAAAACGTTAAATTTGCTATTTTTGGTAATATTTGTTTTTGTTATAATTTCCAATTTAGAAGTCAAAACAAGATTCCGTCTGGTTGGGACATTTCCGAGGACTAGTAGGAGTTGATTTCGTAATCAACTAAATTTCTCCTTTTGGGGTATTTTTTTTATTTTATTTTTTGAGGTCTAATTTTGTGCTTAACACTAATTAGGTTTTCTAGCTTATTCTGTTACTGTTTAAGCACCTTGTAGCCTCCAAGGCAAATCAGTTTTTTGATTGAATAAATTTTTTCAGAAGAGTTTCTCATTTGCTGGAGGTTCCAGACCATTCCTTGTGGACCGAAGGAACTGTTGGAAAATTATTACTCAAGCATGGTTGACAATGAGTTAATAAATAATGTGAAGAAATAATTCATAAATCCAATGTTATGTGATTATAATGTGATTAATTACATTATGTCATAACATATGAAAATGTATAAAAATGTTTGATCAAGTTGAGTGTTGAACACTCTTTCCTTAAGACAGATTCGTCCTCCACACAGCTGCTCATGAGTCTAACGTGCGTCTATCTCCAAGATAAAATGATCACGACACTGAATAAGTAGCAGTACAATATTCAGGTCCAGCGAATGCAAACTTTTGATTCTAATCTCTCTATGTACAATATGAATATGATATGAAGTGATAAATCTAATTCTACACATAATTATGACATTAAATTCTATACAGAAACGTCCATCGTTCTTGATAAAATCAATATGACATGATTATAAATGACAGTATCTTTTACATAGAAAATAGACTGTCAAACTATGGAATTGTACACAAAAAAATCATACAGTAACACATAAATAAAGTAGAAAAATTTTTATAGAAATTTTCTACACAGATATAAACAGAGTTAAATTCGGTAATTCAATTTCAATTAATTAACCAAAATCAGGAACATAAAATCTGCAATAAAATCTGGAACAGTCGCATAAATACACGAACATAATGTATTTTTGGTACAGTCACTGAAAAAATTCGATCAGAAACTTCGTCGAAAAATAATATGGACAACACTTCCTCTTCGTGAGAGAGAGAGAGAGAGAAAGAATAGAGAAACTCGTAATTTTTCATATATATCAAAAACAGAGGGAAATATTTTTATTTATAGAAATATTCGCATTTGAAAAGGTACCAGCCAAACGCACCTTTAGGAAGAGTTGCAACTACTCGCAGCCAAACGTGGCCTTAAGGGAAGTTACAACCGTTGAAATTAAATTTTAAATTCAAAACTAAAAAAATAATTATTAAATAGGCCCAAACTTTTAATATTATTAATTTACACCCACACCCGCCCCGAACCGAGCCGACGGCCGTGCGCGCGGTGTAGTGAGAAACTTAGGTTATTTAAATCTCCTCCTCGTTAAAAACTTGGGTATGCCCAAGGGAACACCTTAGGCTTCTAAACCTAGACTTTATAAACCTATCACTTTTTTCATAGAAAATCAATGTGGGACAAACTTTTAGTTTCACCCAATAACAATACTAATGATACATACTTTAGAAGTCATTATCTCATTCAAATTTTCATGAATTTGAGCAAATAAATGCTTGTTCTTTATCTCCTCATGGAAGATAACACAAAGCATCTTGGACCCATTGAAATGGACATGTGGGCCCCACATTAAAATGACTCAAAGTTGGCGTACCACACCAAAAATTCCAACAGGAACTCCTAGAGGATTCTAAAGATATTATCTCGAGGCAGAGGTGTTCTGCCTCTTGCGACATTCCGCCTACATCAGGATAACTTCTCGAAACTTCA
>BRYF01000023.1:24672137-24674637 GCA_030159135.1 Actinidia polygama | reverse complement strand
GTTTTTGCGTTCTGCTCGGGCCCACCGCACCTAGTCACCTAGAGAAAAGTGTAGGGTCAATGCAATTGACCTTGGGTTTGAGGGGTTGGCGAAGACAATGGCAGAGCGGTGAGGGTGCTTATTGATGGCGGGGCAGGGGGGTGGGATCTACGGGTTAGGGTTTGGAGGGTAGTATTAGAATTCGGAGGTTGATGGTGTGGCTTGAGAATAGGTGGAGTGCTCTGAAAAGAAAATGAAACTTCTAGAATTTTAAAAGTGTGTACTGAGTAAAGGGGTACTGAGAAAGAAGGGGGTGCGCATAGAGTGATCCAGGAGGATGGTTTTTATATTCCCAATGCCTGCTGTCTGACATTTTCCCAAAATCTGGTCGTTTTCGTCTCCTCTCTCTCATTTTTCTCTCTCTGAACAATTCCAACTTTCTCCCAAAAACTGCTCAGGCCCTTCCATCTCTGCTCCAAATAAACAATTCATCAGCTTATTGGCTTCAAAATCACCCATCAATTTCGATCGAAAACTTCAATGCCAGCGATCTCTCTGATGATATTACCTGAAGTTTTTCCGAAAAACAAGGTAGGTTTCATTTTGTTAGTTTCGTAATACTGTTTCCATTTTGGAGTGATTTTCTTTCCCAAACAGAAAATTGTTTTTCTACTTGAACGTAATTTTTGTTTTCATTTTATATCTATCTATCTATCTATCTATCTATCTATCTATCTATCTATCTATCTATCTATCTATCTCTATGTATATTATAGCAAAATGATTTCTCAATCCATTTTTTGTCTTTATTAGATAAAAATTACAAAAAATTTAGAGTGCTGAAATCAAAAAATGGAATGCAAAAATCAAAATTGGAGTGCAGATATTATTTTTCATATTATATATATAATCGTGTGTGTATATATATATATAGGAAATTTATTTCTACAAAATCATTTTCAAAAAAATTGAAGATTTTTGCTCGTGTTTTTGGTCGCAGAGTTCGCGTAGGGGTCGCCATTAGAGGAGGTTGAGGTTGATGGTGCTCTGTTTTCTTGAGATTCACGTTGCGATGAAGAGAAGTTGAGTCGCGATTTCTCGTGGTGTTTCGGAGGTACGTCAATTTATCGCGATTTTTTAAATGAAACGGTGTGTAGCCCCGTTTGGTGTATCTAATTTCGTGCTAATTTTACAGCTTTGGTTTGATTGAATTTTATACTCATTTTTTTTTTTGATAAGAAAATCCCAAATATATGATATAATCAAAGACTTCTACTCTAAAATAAATATATGAAAATATAAAATTTTTGATCTAACTTTCAAAAATTTATAAAAAATCCACTTAAAACAATAAAAGACTCATTTTTTTTATTATTGAGAATTGATCTTTTTCAATGTTAATTATTTTTGGGTTAATTAAATAAGGGTACTAGATTTGAAACTTTCTCCGTATTTTTATTGGTTAATGAGCAAGATTGACCATATTAGTTCTCTCTCTCTCTCAAGAGAATATACTTAAATTAATTACATCCGTTATTAATCTGATTTTATAATATATGCCTAACATATACGATTTTTTATTGTTTTTGAATTTCGGTCTTATGAACATAAATGACAATTTTATCAGAGTAAATTAGTTTTATTTTATCATATGATAAACTTAGATGGTGTACATAAATAACATAAATCACGCATAAATTTAGATATGATAATCTCATCATTTTTAAAAAAATATTAACTTCACTAAATTTATAGGTTCTAAAATGATTATTGCAAAATTATCATAACCAGAATAGAACTAGAATCACTAGATAAACTTAGATATTAGGCTATATATGGTAAATTTATTATATTAAATTCATTACGATTAATTTACACAAGATAATTAATTTAGAATTTTATGAGAAATTTTAGCAAAAAAATATGGAATGAAAATGTATGGAAGATTTTGGAGAAAATTTTTGGGATGAGAAGGTAACAGAGATTTTAGTAAAGAGAATAATGAAATGAGAATATAAAATAAAAAAAAATTTAGGCAAAAAATGTGAGATGAGATGAGATAGGAAGACAGGAGAGATTTTAGAAATCTAAAACACAAAACACTTTAGAAGAGGCTGGAGTCCTATAGTATTATTTAAATGCTATGAATTCTATATAACTTTTAAAAGTGGTAGATAGTTTTTTTTGATCAGCAAAAGTGGTAGATAGTTGTAAGAGAATAAAATACCCAAGTACTAGCCTTGGCTGAGCTAGGCAGACACCGTTGTTGAGCTATCGCTTGCCTGAGCACGATGGAGGGGCAACAGTCGGTGGGAATCTCAAGAACATGACGCGAGCAGAAGATGACTTTATCCGCACTTTCGAATTCTAACGCCAGTGAGTGACAGGTTAGGAACTAGCCATGTCTTAGGAGCATGATTGGGTCAGCCGCCTACTCATCGATATAGCAATCAGCGCGTCCAAAGATTTTAGTAAAGAGAATAATGAGATGAGAATATAAAAAAAGGCAAAAAATGTGAGA
>BRYF01000023.1:24654637-24659637 GCA_030159135.1 Actinidia polygama | reverse complement strand
TGATTAGGACACAAGATTTTGCTAGTTTAGGTTGAACTTAAAGGCAAAAAATGTCTTCTCAATAGCATAATCGAAGATTTTGCTAGTTTAGGTTGAACTTAAAGGCAAAAAATGTCTTTTCAATAGCATAATCGAAGAGTAGAGAAATACAAACAGAAATATCAAATGAAGAATTCATATGGAATGACTAAATGATTGGATAGTGTTAGATCTAATCATTTCAAATCAAAACACCATATACAAAGGACTTAGCTTTTTTGCCTCGATATACTGCATGATGCAATCTGCTCAATTTTGGGGTCACTCTTAGCCCACTTTGATGATTCAAGTTGTTCTTGTAAGATACATCGAGTACATCATTCACAGAAATAATCAGGTTGATCGAATATTAGTACCGGCCTCATCGAACCACATTCACCTTAAAAAATGGACAATCAATATATTGAGCGTCCATTTTTTCTCTCCAAACAATAGTAATTCGATTGGATAGCTACCAATATCCGATCTATTTATTTTTTTGCACGGATGATCTGCTCAACCCACAAGGTGAACGACTCGGATCATTGAGACGAGACTCATGGTAGGGCAACTATTTTGAACTACAACCATCCAAATCCCACTGCAATTCCCCTGCACATGATTCTTTATAAAAATTCTCGAACAATATCACTTACCTTGGAAGTAAAACAATGGAGGCACCAAGCATTCCCTTCAACAGAACCGAAAGGCCTGCAAATCAAGGGGACAAATGCATCTCAAGCTTCACTTTCCAAACATTGAACTCAATTCACAATTCAAATAAACCACACATAAGATTTATGGAAAGTTCTGAAAGTGAAACAAAAGATGTGCCTTGGAAACCAGTGGACCTTCTTTAAATTCTTGAGCTTTGCAAGCATGTCACCACCAGAGCATATGTTTCCAGGTGAGTCAAAGAACACTCTTCGGGGAATCAGAGGAGACCACAGACCACTCTGTTCATAGTCGAAGTCCAACTCTGAAGCATCCCAGTATTTGCCTAGGAGTCTATCAGACAAGGATTTGGAAACTAGCTGAACATTTGGACTAGGTGGAGATGAAGTTTCTGGTTCTGATGTTGGTGATGAGGTTTCAGGTGTTGCCATTGAGAGAGAGGTTTATACAGTAGAATTATTATGGATTTGCTAGTTTGGTTATGGGTGTCAGAAGAAAATTTTGAAGTGAGTTTGGCTACTTATAGCATGTATGTCCATGTGTCTAGAAATACTCTGTTTGGGTGTTGGTGTTGGTGTTGGTAATTTTGTTTTTAGCGAAGTTTTTATTTTTTGATTAAATTTTATTATTCCGGTTTCTTTTATGTAGAAGGATCAGAAAATAAAAAATAAATAATTAAATAAGTTTTACAAAAAAAAAAATACTAAATTAAATTTAAGTTATTTTTGAATTTGTTTGATTGATGGTTTTGGACACTTATTTAGTTGCTTTGGTTTTTAAATTTTTTTGTTTTTAATAAAAAATTTTAATCGTTTGATTATTATTATTTTTTTTGTTTTTCTTGATGAAAAAAGTTAAAAATGTAAAAAAAATTAGCTAATTTTTGGAAAAAATCATTAGAGATTTTTTTAGCTAATTCTTTTGTTTTTAGTGGATTTTTTTTAAAAACTTGAACAAAATTATGATATTTTTAAATTTCTCGACGAATCAAAAAAATATAAAATTTTGATTCAACGGTAAAAAAATTATTAAAAAAAACAACAAGAAAAACAATCTAAAAGAAAAAAAGAGGCCAAATTGGCATTAATTAAGCTTGAGCAAATCTACTATTTGAAACATTGGGACTTGGGGATGACGTTTTCCGTAGGGGTGCTAGTTTTGCTTTGGATGTCCGCAGAAACTTCTGAAGTTTCAAGAACTTAGGATCTGGTCCTCACTCCACAATTGAATTCAGACAAGTCCTTCAGGCTCATCATTTTATATATCATACCCTCATGAATGCTCTTTTTAATTGGGACTGGACTTCTCTGAGTCAGTTCTATGATTGCAGTTGTGTTCACCACTACCCACCCAATGGTTAACATACACTTGAAATATTTATAGAGTGGGTCTTATTTAAAAATAATAAGCTTTTCGTAATTTAACTAATGATTTTAGCTAACGTTCATCCATGTAGTTCAGGTTTGTGGGCCCTGTCCCATAACCTGTTTACGTAATACAGATCGATATAGCAAGGTTCAATACAATAGAGCCTATATGGCTCACAAACTTTAAGGCCACCCGGATCCGTGATTAAGATGTTCGTAGTGTAAAGAGATGACAACACAAACATTCTGTAGAATTTCATCGAATGAAAGAGATCTAGTAGTTTAAGCAGAGCACATTTTTACACGTGGAACGGGCAGCGATTGGCGGACGTTGAAGTATCATCAGGTTTGTTTTGAGTTGCAGAGATTGGCGGTCCCTTCAATAGGCCGCTGAACAGCTCTGCTGGATCGTAGTAAATCTCGACGTCCTCTGCCCTCAGAGATTCATCAACCTGTGAAAAGCCGCAAAAATGACTTAAAACAAGATTGATTTCATTCACAAGCACATAGTGACCTATTTCTCCGAATCTCTATGGGTTAGGCACGTCATTGGAGTATGCTGAGGTAGTGTTCCGGACCTACTACTACTGAATAATTTCTCGTGATAGTTAGAGAGAGAGAGAGAGGAGTGCCTTGAGAATTCCCATGCCATAGAACTGAACCATCTCTCCAGTAGGGGCATGCCCCTTGAACGGTCCCTCGAAGAAACCCCAGTGACGGAACTTGTAAGCAATCACCGGTGGCCCAGAGTGGACGCTGATCACCTCCCACGCGAACCCTCGAGGAAAAGCCGATCGAAAGGCGTCGTGCGACGACTCGAAGCTCTCTGCCTCAGCTTTGTAGTACTTGAACTCCTCAGGCAGAGAATTTTTCAGCAGGGCGTTGTAGCTGCCCAGCCCTAGAGTTTCTTCTGCTGATAATCCTTCTCTTCCTAGGAATGATAATTAAAATCATATAAAAATCGTTCGAAATTTAAAGTGAATGGACTAGATTCAGAATTGCAATTTGTGTGTGATTTAGCATGTGTTATGGGTTTTTATATAATCATAATTGAATCACTGGAAAGCGATCCAAAAGTTTAAATGTATTGACGAGATTCACTTTGTGCATGGTTTAATTACAATAGATTGAATCTTTATTTTGAATATTTTCTAAGGTTTAACTTTAGCTATATAAACTTACTAGACTTCAGAGCCACTCCATGCGTGTAATAGAACAACTATTGATATAAGCAATTGAAATATGAAAAATAATGTACTCATTGTTCACAAATCAGAATGTGTTGCTAGTAAAAAATAATATACTCATAACTCATTACTCATTATAATAGTTTAGTTGATAGTAAAAAAAAGGCTCTGGAAGTCTATAAAATGTATTGTTCCGGTACGGTTCAAGTATATTGAATTTTATTTTGGGTTTATTTTGATGATTCAAATCATTCATATTGCAGACTACATCGCTAAGATCAATATTATAAAAAATTACGTTGATCGGGAACGTTTAATTTCCGTTCAGTAGCATTTTATAGTTTAATAAATGACTGTGACACAGAATTATATCAATTTATCTTGATATAAATTGATATTGATCACCTAATGGTGCATATCCGATCAGTGTGATTTTATACAGTTTTAAAGTTTTCAATAAAATATACAATATAAACGGTTTGAATTATCAAAATGAGCCAAAAACAGAACCTAAAATGCTCGAATTGGACCTGATTTAATAGTCATTGATTTTCTTTTTTTTCAAACAACTTACCACTGTTGATTTCTCATTAAAACAATGGCATAATTATTGATGTTTGGTGTATTAAGTGCGTGACTATTCACGACAAGGGACTCAAGCGATACGTGTGGCGAATTGATTCTTGAAATGAATTATTTTTTTTAGTATTTATTGTTATAATGACGTAGCGATTATTAACAATTATAATTGTATGAATATTTTGAACCGAATAGTGTTCATATCAAAATTGAAGTATTCCCCTTTATAATCGTACAGATTAATGGGTGCACTTGTAACATGCCAGAGAGAGAGAGTATGGTAGAAAAGTCCGACTAGTGATAACATAAATTAATACACTTTGAAATTATAATATTAGCAGTAGTTCTCCTCAGATAGCAACATCTTTCACGTAAAAAGCAAGATAGAGTTATCAATCTTATAACGTATTGGCAGGTATGTATTACATTTGGGACACATAATTTATATGTTTTACTGCTCAAAATAATGGCCTATACCAGGCATACTAGTTTATACCGGCAAAATCTCAGAATTCATCAGGAGCACAAATTATAGTGATATTTTTGTAAATTCTAGAGTTTTAAAAGTATCTTTTAGTAAAATCTGAAGCTCAAGGAGTTTTAGAACGGTCTTTCCCTTGAAACTTTTGGTTTCTTATTTGAATTACCTTAAAATTGTGAAGTGTAATTAAATGTCATGTTATTTATAGTTCTATTAATTCTAGAAAAATGAAAAATTATTTAGTGCTCTTATAGCAAATTCTAGTGGTGCTCCAACATTAGAGTGATTGGTCTAAACAATGTGGTCCACTGTTATTTTTATATAGATTGTGGCCAACATATGCTTAAGTATCATTCATTGAATGATGTAGGCAAATGCTCTAAGAATACCAAATAATCACTCCTACAAAAATACATGTGAATATTTACTGTATATCTATCAATAAATTTAAAATAATATACTAATATCAGTACATATAGTATCGATGGCCAAAACGATAGGTTAACCAATATGAGAGTGACAACTTAAAAAATTGAGATAGAGAGAGGGGAGACTAGAAAAGTTGGACTAAAGATAACATAATTTAGAACACAAAAATATAATCTTAGTAATTCATTTGAAAGAGCAAAAATATACAACTAATGCAATTAAACAATAATTAATTTAATAAACTTTTCTTACTCCCATATTTGC
>BRYF01000023.1:24632137-24634637 GCA_030159135.1 Actinidia polygama | reverse complement strand
AAATAAGTCATTTTGATAAAAAAAATTAAAAAATTAAAAATTCATATTCTATCACGTTATTAGGGGTGGAACTATCCTTCAGCCTGACGGGGCGACAACCCCTCTTGACTTTAGTCCAAGTTGTTGATATGTAGTCTATTATATATATACCAAAAATTATATTACTGTCACTCTCTTTGTTTTAGATTTAATTGTGCAACAATTTTTTTTTATAGGGGAACGTGTCCAACGTTCAAATTTTTATTCTTTTTAAAAGTTTAACCTGTCACAACCCGACCCTTTATAAATTGGGTCCCACCAATCATACAGGTGCCACGTGACCGGCTAGTGAAATCCTATCTCACTAAGGCCTTTTTAACTAATTTAGTTTAGGAATTTACTAACATCATTCAACATAAATTGTTTAAATGAAATATATGCGGAAACATCCAATAAAATCAGAGTTGACGTAATACTATATTCAAACTGAATGCAAATATATACATCTATCAACATGGTTTTGATACACAAATATCAACACGGTTCTGGCCACAAACCGGCACAATTGTCAACAACTACTGTATCAATTTAACTATACAAGTTCTAAACTATACAAAATTCAAAATATAAAAGTCCCTCTTCTATAACACAGTATATGACTATCAAAAACTCAGCACGCTAGGGTCACCCGCCCTCAATCGTGTCCTCCCTCATTTTCATCACCTGAAATGAGTTACGTTCGACAACGTCTTAAGCACTAGGCTAGTGTGAGTCAGGTTATATAAAACATATAAGCACACATGAAAATATATGAAAATCAGGTTCATTTCAAAACATGAAATCATATTTTGTCAATCCATGGCTCACATAAGCCATCCTTGACTATCAGTCAAGATAAATATACAAACAGTCTCTCCACGAGACTCATGGCTCAGGTACGCCAAATATCCCTTAACTATATATCAAGTTTTAAATTCATTTACGATTGACAATTTGCGACACATTTAACCGTTCAACGAATACCAGAACATAGGGAGCGACTCTAAACCTTTGGTATGAATTCATTTCACAATCATCTGGTAATGATCTCCTTATTACATCAACCATACTATATTCTCCCCCTAGAAAACGGGGAATCGTATGAACTATGCGTCGACTTAAACATACTTTCGCAAATAGCATTTTTATAATTTCATGGTACAACAAAACAAAACATGCTTTTAAACAAAAAATATATCAGTTTTAAACACAAGCCATGCTTTCATTTATAAAATATAAAATATGTTACTTTTATGCTATGTAATACATAACAAGACTCACCGAAAGTACGTTCGAATCCTTCTACCCACTGTGAGCTAACGTTCCTTGAATTCGGGTCAAAGTTCCACGTTTAATATTCGAATTGAACCATTAGATTTAACTTTCTCGTAGCTATGAATACACTAAATTTTATAATTTTTCAAGTTTAAATAATATTCTAAAATTAATAAATTTCTGATTAATTTTCTATAGAATTTTTTTGCATTAAATTTTTAGAGATAGCCGCTTAGTCTATAATTTTTATAAAATTATTCAGAACTAATTTGATTCTGAAGTTACACATATATATCCACAATAAAAATATTATAAATTAATAAATTACGTAACTATTTTTAGAAATTCGACAATTGATCCAAATTTCTGCACAAAATCTTACTGACAGTAACTTTGTTTATAATTCTTTTGGGCATTAAAAACATTTCATAAATTCATGAAATTAAACATGTAATAACTTACATATGAATGTATAGCATACAACATTTTCAGAATTTTATAAGGTCTTTAATTATTTTTATAAAATCCTAAAACTTTCTGTTCAACTAATTTTTTTTTTAGTTTTTGAAATTCGTGTTGAATGTCAATTTTTGGTCCACGTAGTCTTAATTTCATATAATGTTCTAAATGAAAGTTATAGAAAATTTTAACAGCTTTCTAACTCATTAAATGGAGTAATTCGGACATCATATGAAAAATTTATGAATAAAATACCGCGGCTGTTCCAGCGATAAAATTAGTTCCGAGGTTTTCGAATTTAAATCTTAAAAATGCGTATAGATGCAATATTTTTGATATATTTGAAGGTTTAAATTAAACTAAATATGGTGTTTTAAAGAAATAAATGAGATAAAATTTGGTATTTACCTCGGTAGAATATCAATTCTTCGTTATTTTCTTCTTCTCCCTTCTTCTCCCTTTTCCTCTTTTCTCAATAGCTTTCCTTCTCTCTCAGCCTTTCCCTTACAATTCTTTTTCTTTATTCGTATCTCTCTCTTCCTAATTGATTTTTGTTTTGTTTGTAAGTGAAGTTGTTGTTGTTGTCAGCAATACCTATAACACACACACATGCTGCCACCCACACTCTCTTTTCTTGCGTGGTGACACGTGTCATCACGTGTCTCTATGCACACACCCGCGTGTTCACAACGTGTTACATTATCGTGTTTCGTTTCTCCCTAATTTTATAATTTATTGTGAAAAATAT
>BRYF01000023.1:24499637-24502137 GCA_030159135.1 Actinidia polygama | reverse complement strand
ACATCATCATAGCATTGCTGAATTATACATTTGATTGAAATGATATGATTAGCCTACATTTGGTTAAATTATAACTTTTAACTATTAATCCAAACTTTTTATTTCTATATGTATGGTATGTGAAAAAGATTATCATATCATATCATTCCAACCAAATGTATAATTACTAATGCGAATTGTATAATTTAGCAATGCTATGATGATGGCACTCCCGTCTGAACATCACCCGGGACAGAATACCACACGTGGCAATTCAGACCCACACCCACTTCCCCAAATCAAAACTCATACCCACCCACCCCAACTTTCCCAAACTAATATCGTCAGCTTTCGCCGTTGTCATCAGTAACAGACCTGCCAAACCTATATCATCAACATTTGATTGGGCCACGTGGACATCTCCGTTAACAAAATGAACGGTGCATTCAATTTGGTTTGATTGCAGCCGATTTAATATATTATAGGTTATGTGCTAAAGTGAAAAAATTATTTGTATTAGAGGGCCAAAATGGGGGCAAAGTGTAAGTACTTCTTAAAAGAATAATTCAAATTGTTTAATATATAAGTTAGCATCATAAACATATATCAATCAATAGATGGAAAGACATTTGATTACAATAGAAAGCATATAAAAAGTGGGGACTAGTCTACATTCCATCTTTTCCATCATAATATTTTATGTAGAGGGAAGACCGTGTAACTCAAAAGGAGAGACAGTGTTAACGAGATGATAGAGATTGAATTGTATAAATTAACCACAGACATAATTCCAAAAAGGAGGGAAAATAATATTTTAGCTGATACCCCGATAATTAAAGAAATTGCAACTTGACCCATGAGAAAGTCTAAAATGTAAGAATATTCTTAGGCACTGCATCTTTTTCTGTTTGTCCTAACTCTCTTACCAGCAAAATCTTACTTAAAATCTATAAGAAAATAACCGAGTGTGTAAATCATAAACAAATACTGAAATAAGAAATTGTAAAATAAATATTTGCAAACCCAGACCATATCAATGATTAATACAGATTAAGGTCCATATTTGACACAATTTTTTAAGACATAATTCGTCCTTGCTATGGTTCGTACGATTGGATTGGTGGACGTATATCGCCCCAACAGGGGTGGCGGATGCACGGCCAAGGCTGTGGGGTCAATTGACCCGACTGAAAAAAAAAATTACACTATCATCTCTTACACTATCCCTCACTTGAAAAAAAACTACACTACCAATACAATTTTGATTTCACTGAAAAAAAATTACACTACTATCCCATAATTATATATAATTTTATGAATTTTACCCCACTAAATAAATATCCTGGCTCCACCCTTGTCTCCTAAGGTACAATGATCGAACACAGAACGGATAACGCACTTCAATTTATTTGCACAGACTGACTTAGAAACGAATTCAATAGATAGAAAATACAGGAATGGAGTATGTATAGAGAAGGAAGTAAGTATTTTCGAAATATATATCAACGGAAAGACGCAACTATTGTGGTAAAAATATGCTATGAACATACACAATCATTCATCAAAATATAATTTATGAATTTAACATTACAAAATATAAATATATATTTAAATTAAAATTAAATTGTAATAAGAGTATGTTTTGCTCACGCAACAGAGCCACAGACAACCAAGCAAGAATACAGACAGCTTGTCTTCCAAAGTGGGAGTATTTGGGTAATCTCGCAATGCCGTCGCTGTCCTCTAACAACAACGAATCGAATCGTTAAGACATTTTACACTCGAACACCCTTATTGCTGCTGCGGCCTATTGTAAAAACGGACCTATGTGCGAAATTGCGCAAAACTGGACACAGGTGACAAATGCCAACAACCCCCCAGGTTTGGCTAACGGGAAATCGCTGGACGAGCATTCCCGTCAGTTTTATTAAATTTAAGTTAAATTATAATTTTAAAATTATTTTTTAAATTTTAATTTGGGAAAAGAGTAAAAAGGTAGATTATCAAATGATGATTAGCAAAATTAAATTGGTGGGTTGTTTTTTGCTAGTCTAATGTGAAATTTTTTGAGAATTTTACGAACTAAATTAGGGATATTTAGCTAGTCTGATGCTAAAAAAGTTTTCTTTTTTTTTTTTTTAAATTTATAATTTAACTCAATCTGTTACCCTAACTACAGTGTCAAAATGCTAAAAAAATATCAATGTTCGGAATGCAACAATCTACATAAACGACTCTTACAACATATTTTGTAGGTTGTGACTTGAATGCCGTTTGAACCATTAATTGTTTTTGTTTTTCTATTTGGTTATCTAGCCATAGCAAAAGTTAAGAAGTATAAAGGTAGCACTTAGCAGAGAGGTTAATTCCTTGTTGGATCAACATCTATTTTTTATTTTTTCTAGTTTAAAACCAAAGTGGGATTTCCTATTTTGTTTTATTTTAAGAAACAAAAGTGGGATTATGACAAGCAAAAAGCAGGCACAGTACAAGCTTTGGAGGCCACAAAATCACAAAGGGT
>BRYF01000023.1:24404637-24409637 GCA_030159135.1 Actinidia polygama | reverse complement strand
TCGAACGCCAATTTTACTCTTGGACAAGCGTTCGAACGCTCAGTAGAAAAGTCCAAATTGCTTCACAGCGTTCGAACGCTGTTTTCCTTCCTTGCTGGGGCGTTCGAACCCCCAGTGCATTCTTTGGCAATTTTGACTTCTTGTCCTTCATACTTTGTTTCGTAACCCTTGAACTTCAGTTCTCGCGATACTCCGATATTATCTTATGGTTCCAATTCTTCGCTTTTATCAGCCTCATCCTACAAAAACCTCATACGCCATTATAAGTACATAATACGATAAATTTAAATAATTAAACTAAAATAAGGCCAACATAGGTTGATTAAACGGCGTTTGGACTACAATTTTGCAGTCCAATCAAACCACGCTTATTCGGAACAAAATATATTTATTCGGAATATAAAACAGTTTTTTGGATCGTTTAATAATACTTGCACATAATATGATTGGGTGCATATAAGACTTAATTCATGGTATCAAAATTCAACACTTCATATTTTTCCCTACTGTTATTATAAAAGCTTAGGTATTTGAATTAATATAAGTACGGAAAATTAGTTACTCCAGTCCATTATATTAATATCAAAATTATCCTAGATCTAAAATAATATAGCTAATGTTGCAATAACAAAGAACTGATCATAAAAACATAAAAATTAAAACAAAAGATAGCTATTAAAAGAGTGTAATTGTTGAAACTCAAATAGTTTGAATTTAAAAACATTTATGTTGGCCTCTTCCCTTTACCCTTGGGAGATGATCATGATGTTGCACGGTTGCACCCCCTTGTCTCATGAAGCTAGAAATTTGAGATTGTTGAGATCTCATTCAAGGCAATAGAGTAGATGAAGTAGTAATCACTAATGTTGGCCTCCTATTTTGTTCGTCGGATTGCTGGAATCCTCGTTCGAAATGGCGAACGATCCAAGATTGGGATTGTACATTCTAGTTCGCAATTCACTAGTCAATGAGCGAATTATGGTAACTCAAATTTGTAAAATTCACACACTCATAGTTTGTGTCTTCAAGTATATGGATATGCATATAAATGGATTTAGACTTGAGATGTATCTTGTATTCATACCCTTTTAGGTATTCACCAAAAATAAGACCGAGGGAGCATTTGGTTGCGTGGATTGCTTTTATTTGCTTATTTCATGAATAACTATATTTCAAATTGGCATCTTTTCATGAATTTGACAAATTTAAAAATGTGACTTTGCAAATGAATTAACTCAAATTTCTTACGTACCAGAGTTCTATATTCCCAATTTTAGATTAATAAAGTTTACACTTCAGGAGAATGTGACCAAATATAAATTTTGGTAAAGGAAGTAAGTTGTAGGTCTGTTTGGTACCTTTTTAATTTTCGATGCTTTTGTTTTTCATTTTTTGCCTTCTTGTTTTCGGAAACAAATAAAAGTTTGACAAGGGCCATCATTTGATGTCGTTTTTCCTTTTTGTGAAAACAATTTCTGAAAATTCAGAAAACAACTTGGAAGTCTTTCCTGGATGTTTTCAGACATTTTCCCGATTAGCAGTTTTGTAAATATTTTGCCAAACAAGTATCCCTTTTAGACTCTGTGTTTCCTATTTTTAAGAACATTAAACTTTTTAGTTGTTTCATCTTAAAGGTTTACATTGCTATTTATCTTGATTACCATGGAGCTAATTTAAAACGGCTTTATTAACTCAAATTGTCAGGAGTCAGGGCTACAAAAAGGCCCTAATAGTTTTGCTTCTGCATTTCCTTTATGGCAAAAGTTTGATCTGGGATTGGATTATTAAACTTCTAAGCCGATAGGTTTTTTTCTGGTAATCAGTTTGGATTCTACCATATCTTTTGCTTTCATCCATTTTCTAGTGCAGGGAATTCTGTACTTGTGTATGTTGAAACAAGTTTCAACCACATACAAACTCAGATGTTCAATGAAAACATCTCTGTGCGACTGTGTGCTAGTGCATCTGCTCTTTTGAACACATGGGAGCCATTGTTAATATATTTTTTTTGGAATTATTTGGATTTTGGGACTTTGTTTAATGCATGTGTTAACTACTTTTGATTGTTTTTAGCACAATGTAGTATAACGTACTATTATTGATGGCATTGCCTATGATTTGTATCTCTTCAGAGGTTTTACATCCAGTTAGCAATCTCATTGATTTACATTATCTTTTTTCTTTTTTAAGGTTGCAGAGATGGAAAGTATACTACAAGCACACAATACTCAGATGCCAACACGTGAAGTTCTTGATGGTCTTGCTGAGAAGTTCAGGTGTGTAGTTAATGTGCACTGATTCGAGAAGCAAATGCTTGGTAACTTCTTGATTACCTTGTCTCAGAAGTCAGTTCATGTCATTGTTATGTTTGGTTGTAGTGCTTCAGCTGAACGGTCAGGAAAGATTACAGTTCAAATGAAACAAGTATAACACTCCCCCCCCCCCCCCCCCCCTTTGACTGCTTTTTGATGACTCACCAAGTATCTTTTGCTAATTTAGATATTTTTTATAGGTGTGGAATTGGTTCCAAAATAGGCGGTATGCTATCAGGGCAAAAGCAGCTAAGGCTCCTGGGAAATTATCTGTATCACCTATGCCTCGGGATGATTCAACATCAGTGAGAAATGTCCCTCAAGCCCCTCAATCTTTAACTGTTCCTTCAGGTAGGATGAAACCATTTAAAGGATCCTGATTTTAGTGTTCGGCTGTATTTCCTGTAGCAATTTGGCTTCTAGTTTGCATTTGGGATGCTTCTGTATAACCCTACTTTGGGGTCTCAATGACCTGGAGTATATTACCTTTGTCGACTTTTTCTGTCGACATGGCCAATGTATAGTCGATTCACTGAAATTGAAATATCATGATGCTTGATTTTACTTTATAGCTAAGTACTGTTGCATACAATTATTTATGTGTCTTCAATCCTCATCTGTGCAAGACATTTCATATATATTTTTCTATAGCTATTTTTCTAGTTTAAACTATTTAACGCTCTGGAGAAAATAATAAGGTACAGTAGGTACCTTTAAGGAGGTTATTGATTCATTTCACCTAATTTTTGTCAAAAATAGACCTAGAAAAGGCTTATGATAGGGTGCCTAGAGATATAATATGGTGGATGTTGGAGAGAAATGGCTTGACAAAGGGGTACATCATTGTAATAATGGAAATGCATGATGGGGCTGTGATTACAATTAGATCCACTGTCAAATAAATAAGTGAATTTTCAATCATGGTAGGATTACATCAAGGTTAGTTTTGAGTCCTATCTTTTTTCCTTATTTATGGATGAGTTATTAAGATATATTCAAGATGATATTCCGTGGTGTTTATTGTTTAAGGATGATATTGTTTTTGTGGATGAAACTAAGAGAGGAGTTAATACTAAATTAGAAATTTGGAGAGGAGCTTTGGAGTCAAAATGGTTTAGAATAAGTATGAATAGACTTGAATATATGGAATGTAAATTTAGTAAAAATAGAAATGCTAATAGCCAAGAAGTAAAGATTTGAAACCATGAGATACCAAAGAGTGAGCATTTTTTATTATCTAGGTTCCATTATTAACAAGGATTGCGAGATTAGGGATAATAGGTTTACCCAAGTGGAATGTTGCTTCTAGCGTATTATGTCATCAACGTATACCTACAAAGTTGAAAGGCAAAATTTGTAGAACGACTGTAAAGCCAGTGATGCTCTATGAGACAGAATGCTGGGCAACTAAAAAACAACACATAAGTGGGTGTAGTTGAAATAAAAATGTTAAGATGGACTGGTGGATGTATGGCAAGACTAGGGGAGAGAGAATTAGAAATGAAAATATTTGTGAAATAGTATTGGTAGCACACCAATTGAAGACAAGCTTAGAAAAGATAGACTAAGGTGGTTTGGTGACGTACAACATAGGCCAATAGATGCTATAGTTAAGAAGAATGATAAGATTAATGTTAATGGAAATGCTAGCAGGAGGGGAAGACTGAAATCGACATAGGATGCTGTGGGAAAAAGGGACATGAATTTGTTAAATTTAATAGAACACATAGCCCTCGACATTGCAGAATGGCGGAAAAAGATTCAAGTAGGCATCCTCAATTGATTTGAGACACAAGGTTTAGTTCGGTTTGGTTTGGTTATTTAACGTACGTGCCACTTCTTGGTGCAAGCAGTCTTCCTAAAGTACAATTCACTAATTTGGTGCAAGGCAATCTGGAATCCTCTTTGCTCTTTACTGACTTGTGAGTTTGAGTTTCACTTTTAGAAGTCCTCCTTTCTTTTCTATTTTCTATTTTGTTCACTGTTGTGCTTTCATTTCGACACTTGCTTCTTCCGGTCATCTTACTTCTATTTGTTCTACCCTCGTCGTCTTTTTCAGCAGTTCAAAGTGTAGGAAGGCCTGTTTCAGATAATTCTCAAATGGAGTTTGAAGCTAAATCAGCAAGGGATGGTGCATGGTCAGTATTTCAGAACTTTCAGCCTTACGACTTCTGGGTTCTAATTATTTGGTGTTTTCCGTATATTTTCTGCTAATTCATTATCTTTGTCAGATAATAATTCATTTTGTGTTCCACTCCTCAGGTATGACGTTTCAACATTTCTATCTCATAGATCTCTTGAGACGGGTGATCCGGTAATTCTTGGAGCTAACTTCCCCTTTCATATGTTAATAAGTTATCAAAAGGAAGAAATGTATCCCGCTACTCAATGTTTTTGATATTCATATTTGTCATAATATCGGTATCCGCTATTGTTTGTGCATGTATTATTTATCGCAGTTTTATTCCTTAAGATGCAAGATATAATCTTTGCAAGTAATGGCATACGTCAAATAGACACATTGTTTCCATTTCACGTAATGGCATACTTCATGCTAGAGACCGTCTTGAACTATCATAGGGTTTCACACTTACACTTGATATATGATATATTATTCAATGAATGGAGCAGAAAGGTCTTTAGATAGGAACTTTTGCTCATGAATCTTTTTGCTTCGTAAATACCTTA
>BRYF01000023.1:24389637-24392137 GCA_030159135.1 Actinidia polygama | reverse complement strand
ACGAAAAATCTTGTCTCTCATTCCCAAGCATCAAAGATGGCAATAAGTTCATACGGGAATGATCTGTTGCTTTTATCATTCCAATGAATAAGAAAGAAATGGTGATACACATGTGAGATGATTCACTGGAAGCCAGCTCCAAATGGATAATACAAAGTACTTTACATACATTAAAACTTTTTATTAGATAAAACTTCTTATAGTTTGCTAGTTAAAGAGCCCCATAATTTTTTTAAAAAGGGCTTGTCAATAAAGACATATCTTAAAAGTATTGAGCACAATAGAGAATTCAAACGATACAAGACCCAAAAATCTATACAAACTGTATAAATATCAAAATAAAGAAATCATAGGATATTCATTACTAAACATATAATTAACTCAAAACATGTTTTTTCTCATATTAATTATGGAATCTCCAAGTTTCAATCATTGATTCTATAATATTTGTGTCTCACAGTGATACATCAGATTCTATACAATCACCAAAAGAATCTTTAAAAATAATTATTTTATATTTATTGCTGATCAACCTATTTATTTACTTAAAAGTAAGCTCGAACAATTGCTAGTATATAAAGATATTTTTGAATTTCTATTTAATTAAAAAAATTAAATCATTAGATGAGGATAGAAACTAAATTCATTTTAAAATGCATGCATTGCTTATAAAATCTTATTGACAGTAGATGTTATAATTGCTTTTGCAGAAAAAAAAATTAAAAATTAAAAATGATAAAAAAATACTTAAAAAATCAATAATATCACAAGAAAAATTAAACGGGTTAGTTGTACTATCAATTGAAAATAACTTATTAGCAATTCTATATTACAAAGACTTAATTAATAATTTTACATATAAAAAGTTAGAAAAATATATTTTAAATAAAATAGTTTATAGATCTTTTTTAAGTCTCATATATGCTTTAGTCTACCTGTATAACTTAACAAGAACAGGGCTATGAATTACGAGAAAGTTGAAAACTGTTTAGCACTTCAATATCCTGTAAACTGAATGAGTGAAAATAAATCATTTGTATTTTTTATTGGGATTTTGGATATAGTTTCATGAGAGCATTTTTTTTATTTAATTATTTTATTTAAAAAAAATTAAAGTCAAAATTTTATTTAGTAAAAATGGACAAAAATATCCTTGTTACTATGTACACTTTTAAAAAAATTCTCCTTACACCTCATATTTCTTTGTACACAACTGCATTAATTTCTTTTTTCACCCAACCTGCACTAACACTATTGTCGCAAGCCACCGGCGGCTGGCACCCGATCAAAGACTTTCCGATTGGTCACCGACAACTTGGAATGATAAATTTTTACTGTTTGAAATAGTGACTAATGTTCAAAATAAATAAATGTAGAATATTATTATTTTTTTTGGCGGTGACGGCGACGGTGGTAATGGTGAAAAAGAGTAAAAACAATATATTAAAGAATAATTATACTATTCAAAAAATAAAATATTATAATTTTACTGTTTTGGGCAGTGGTGGTGGAAAACAATAAAAAAAATTAAAAAAATAATTTTGTTGTTCAAAACAACAAACAATACCATTTTACTATTTTGGGTAATGGCGGCGGTGGTGGCTATAGCAATGGTGGTTGTAAAAAACAGTAGAAAAAATTTAAAAATAATTTTATTATTCAAAATAAAAAACAATACAATTTCACTATTCAGGATAGTGCGAAAAATGGAGGCAACATCGGTGATAGTGGTGAATTTTTTATTTATTTATATAATTTAACTTTTCAAAACAACAAACAATATTTTTTTTTTAAAATGTCCATAATCCGACTTCCTATTAAATTAGATAACCTTAACCCATAAAACTTATATGCCATTAACTTATGACTAATTATACTTGTTTTGTCTTAGCAAGTCTCTCTTCTATAATATTAGTGATCATGGTAAAAAACCTTAGCTAGATACAAGTTTTTTTGTCCAACTGAATTGGCCTAATTTATTTTGTTAACTTTCGTTTAAAGAAATTCTCATTTTCAAGGCCAGAAGTAAAGTGCATTACACCAAATTCCAACTCTTTTCAGGCCAAGTTTGTCTTGATCAAGAGGGCAATGATAAAGATGGACAAGCCAATGAGAGAAAGTGGATTTGTGCATTTGGTTGGGCTTATGAGTCTTTTAGCCAGCCTCTCCATGGAACCCATGTGTCTCTTTGGAGGATGAAAGCTTTAGGAGAGTACTTTTCAAGGCCCAATTATTGGGAAAAATAGTATCATCATTGTGATCAAGATAACTAGGGGCCCCCACCATGTACATTTTCAATTATTGAAGAGATTATGGGAAACTTTTTGAATAAAGTGGTTATGTTTATCTCATGGACTTTCTTGAATAAACTTTTGAGTAAGGGAAATAATCCTATCTTATAGTCAGGTAATCAAACAAGTTACTCGAGATTTTCAAGTCACGTAACTGTCACTAATTTAATGACTACAAGTTTGCAACGACGAAGGAGCAAATTTGATCG
>BRYF01000023.1:24347137-24349637 GCA_030159135.1 Actinidia polygama | reverse complement strand
TTTTTATTTGTATTTTTTTAACTTATTTCCTTTTTTAGACTGAAACTTGTTTCCTAATTAGACAAAAAATATATATATTTAGGTTCTTTCACAGAAAAGAACCAACAAAAAATATAATTTCTCAATTATATAGTTAAAAAATTCAATAAAAAAGACAAAACTAGCGAAACAATGTAGATAAATTAAGTAAAAAATGGAGGCATATTATTACTCGTGTTTCATGATGCATACTCTCTCCGTCTATTTTTTTTTTTATCAACATTCATGTTTTTTTTATAATTTTGTAAATAAATTTTTGTTTTTTTAAGTATACTATTTTTTACTATTAAAAGGTTTAAAATGAATCAACAACATTAGGGATGGCTATTGAACCCGAATAATCGGATCCTCGACCCTATCCTAATAGGGCTGGTTTTGGGTCTACATAAACGGGAGTGGGGCGAGTTATGGGAAAAAAATAGTAACTCGTCACGAGTTCAGGTCGGATTCGGAGTTAGACCACTAAACTCTGAACCAATCCCGATTAAATTTAAATAGACAAAATTATTATTTTTTTAATTATACCATATATATATATATACATATCAATAATGATATTTTTATACCGTTTATAAAAAATATATATATATAATAAAAAAAATTAAACACAACGGGACGTGTATAAAATTTTGAATCCCAAATCATCACAGGTTAAGGACGAGATAGGAAAAGATTTTCTTAATCGGGCAGAAATGAGTTGGGACGGGACCGTTGCCATCCCTAAACAACATGTGAGATTTGCATGTCAATCATCTGCACATTGGTGCAAGTGCAACTCTTTGTTAGCGTATCTCCGTACATATCTCTGTGTGGTTGACAGTTGTCCACGCGCCTCATACATGGCGACATGGCGTGATAACTATTTGGCAAAATTACGAAAATAGTACCAAGATTTGAGCTTATTAACAAATTAAACACTAGTTTTTAAATTTAAATAATTTAAACTTCAAATTTTTTGATTTGTCATTTATATAACTTAACGACAAGTTGTGTCATTCTGAAAAAGAGAGGTGAGTACTAGTTAATCAAGAAATATGTAAGATTATGATATGATTTTGTACGGGAAAAACTATTAAAAAAAATCATGATTCCTGACAATTATTCTACGTCTCTTTTGTATATATATATACAAATTTTCACATAAAAGACAAGGCTTTGTTCAGTTGTTTTCTGAATCAATATTGTAACATAATTTTTTAAAAATTATTCGCTTTACTATTTTGTAACATATTTTTTTAAAAATTTTTGGAAGAAAACTTTTTTTTTGAGAATATATTAAATTTTTGAAAATTATTTTCGTTAAAAAATGTATAAGATAGAAAAATGATAAATTCTTTTTGTTTCCAAAATCAATTTTCACCAAGTATGGCTTTATTTCTTCTTCACCTTGCCCAATGACAAGAAAAAAAAAATTATATTCTTTTACTTGTTCCATTTTTTTTACTTATTTATTATAAGTTCAAAATTCAAATCCAAACACCAAGTTACCCTGGACAGGGATGCGAAAACTAACAAGTCGATCAAGTAGAAAAAATAATTATCTATAAGTTTTGCCCTGTCTACATCTAACTTGATTGAATCATATCGTGCCACGTGTTAGTGTAATCACCTTCATGCAATGCAACTACGACACGTAACTCGTCCATGAAAAGTGACCATTAACTAAAACGTGTGTACAAAACTTCATTTGACTTGCAATTCTGAATGTTCGCAATTTTGCCCATTCAAAATATCTCTCACACACACATATATTATAACATATAAATATTCACCCACGCAGAGTCAAAATTTAAATTTAGTGGAGTTAAAATTATATAAATTATAGAATTTATGACAAATTATTAATTTTTATAATGTCAAGATTGTCAGAACTTAAGTTTAACGTGATCAAAATTGTCAAAATTATAGAATTTATATAATTTAAGATAAATTATTAATTTTATGTGGATCAAAATTATATTTATGATAAATTATATTAAAAATAATATTTTTTTTCTATTAGAGTCAATTGATCCCACTTGCTTGCCTAATGTGGCTCCGTCCATGCACACAAAAATCCAAATCACTCACTCACGAGCCCGTCCTAGCCTAGTTTGTTTTTTTTTATAATTTTTTTTGTAGATATAAGCATTTAATTTGAACGTTTGAATTTAATTCACCTTTCTCGTACTTTCGACTATGATGAAGCATTGAATGGTTTATCCCAAGGAATCAAATGATATACAGTGAATTTTCAAATCCATGATTAAAGCATCACCATCGATTGATCTTCAAAATAACTTGTTAAACAACACAAAGATTTCTAAATTACATTTCGATTGATTGTGGTAAGTACGCTACAACTACGTAAGACGGTTAATATCGTAAAAAAATCAATAAAAACACATTAAGAAACTTGACCTCAAATGACAATTTGGTTATTTAGATCTCATTTGAGATAAGCTCGTAATATGATATAATT
>BRYF01000023.1:24332137-24334637 GCA_030159135.1 Actinidia polygama | reverse complement strand
TTGAGAGAATATCCTCCCACCCCCTACACCCTTGTCTTCTTACGAAAATGACCAAAATACCCCCACCTCTCTCTCTCATCCCTCCACTCTCTCTCTCTCTCTTTTGAGTTTTTTGAGTTTATTTTATTTTATTTTATTTTATTCAATTTTTTTTTGTTTCTTTTTTACTATTATTTTTTTTTTTCAGTTTTTTTTTCTGCACATGTAGACGGGAATCCAAAGTCAAACTAGCTATTCTTAAATATTTATCAATAACAAGGACTTTTTTATTTTTAAATTTTTTAGTTACTTTGTTTATTGAGTTTTTAAATTTTTTAGCGAATTTATTTTACTTGTCTAATTAAAAATTTATAATTTTTTTCGTTACTCTTACTAGATAAATTTTAAAATATAATAATTTTATTTAAATTTAAAAAAATTACTAAAAATTAAATATTTAGTTAATTTAACAAGCAAAAAAAATTATTTTTTTTGAGTTTTTTCTTAAATTATATAAAAATATTATATTTTCAAACTACTCTTATTAAGAAAAACTCTAAAGATATAAGAATTTAATAAAATAATTAAAAAATTAACTAAATACAAAAAACTCAAAAATTTAAACATATAACTAAATTTAGAACAAACTCGACTAATATCATAACGAAGGGGGGATTATTATATGAGAGTCAGAAAAAAAAATTTAAAAAAATTAATAGTAAAAAAAGAAACAAAAAAAATTGAAAAAAAATACAAAAAATAAATACAAAAAACTGAAAAAGAGAGAGAGAGAGAGGGGGGGGGGAGAGAGTGGAGGGATAAGAGAGAGAGAGAGAGAGTGCAAAACTCAAAAAACCTTGTTTACCCAAAAAGAAAAACAAAAATAATAAAAAAAAATTAATACAAAAATAAAAAAATAATTAAAAAAATTAATAAAAAAATAAACAAAACTAAAAAAAACTAAAAAAACACGAGAGAGAGAGAGAGAGAGAGAGAGAGAGAGGGCAAAGTGGCAATATAGTAATTGTCCATAGGTGTGAGGGCAAAGTAGTAATTTTACAAGGGGTAAATTCTGACAGGGGTGCTTTGTGAATTAATCTGAAACCTCAGGGGAGGTCAGTGTAATTTTTCAAATGTTAGGGGTGTTTTATGTATTAACCTGAAACTTCAGGGGAGGTCAGTGCAATTTACCCTAATTTTTATGCCTAAATATGCACTAACTAAGTTTTTAAAGAGTAGTACTATGGGTACCCAATATTGCACCCAAAATGCACACCTGAGTGAGGTGGAGCATTTGGATTGGCTGAGTGTGGGGTCTATCCAGTCATGTCAGCCAATTCAAATGCTCCACCTCACCTAGGTGTGCATTTGGAGTGCAACGTTGGTGTACCCATAACATTTTTCGGTTTTAAATGAGCAAATGCTTGGGAAGGTAAAAATGCAAATGACCGATATTATTGATTTTTTCACAAAACAGTCCAATCAATCATTAGGGCAACTTAGGAAAAACAACAACTACTACTGTTACAAAACGCTCTTGCAAAGTCAACACTTTCAGTGTTATTCGCAAACTAATTCGCTAAAAAAAGAGAGAACATTTTATACATATTAGAGTTTTATAAATTAAAAAATAGATTAGATATAAACGTTATATAATAGATACATTATATGCATATACGAAAAAATATATTATTATAAAATTGAAAATAAATAAGAAAGTATAATAATTTTAAAAAAATATTGCTACTTTGAGAGAAATAAGAGGAAAAAAAGTGTTTTAGTTTTCTTTTTTGAATTCCACAAAAAAATAATTCAACGGGTAAAAAATATTCTTAAACTTTAGAGGTTTTTTGGTCATTAGATCATAATTTATGCGGGGCCCACATCTTTGAGAAAAAAAAATTGATATTTTTTTGGTGAAAAAAAATATCTGAGATGAAATCTCAACCATTGTATTGATTTAAAATGGATTTCAACAATAGATAATAAAAAATAGTTTAATTTTTTTTTAATATATTTTTGTCTTATATTATAAAATTAGAGTGGCGTTTTTGAAATAGCATAAAATCTTAGGAGAAGTCAGTGTAATTTACTCTAAGAGAAACTAGAGCTGTGACATATTGTATTTTTTGGCAATAAACGTTATGGATACCAACGAAGGCTACGTTTGCTAATGTTTAAAAGTGAAGTTTTTTTTTATTTTTTTTATTTTTCTGGCTTTAATTTATCTAAAAATAAGCAAAAAATAAAAAATAAAAAAATAATTCTGACTTTTTTTTTTTTGCTTATAAGCTTATAAAAAGCCAATCAAAAAGTTCAAAAAAAAACTAGTCCAAACGGAGCCAAAATATCACCATCCTAATTGATTTTTTTTCCTTTTTAGTTTAAGAAAATAAATTTTACACTCCCCTTCTTACCAAATTCTTTCCATTGTTTTATATTTATTATGTATTTTTTAATTACACACCTAAACTAACTCTCTCAAAAGCAGAATTAAGTAAAAGTCTGAGGTGTTAGGAGA
>BRYF01000023.1:24327137-24329637 GCA_030159135.1 Actinidia polygama | reverse complement strand
AGGCTACCGGAAAGGACAGGGAGATATATAGCTCAAAGACATGCTCTCTAGTGGGGATGAAGAAAACGCTGGTGTTCTACAGAGGGAGAGCTCCCAAGGGAGAGAAGACCAACTGGGTTATGCATGAGTACCGCCTGGATGGCAAATTTTCTTATCATTATCTAACTGCCACCTCCAAGGTAATCATCTCTTTCTTTTTCTTTTAAAGTAATTTCTTGCGATGATACATATTATCTTATTCGTTAAGGCCTTGTTTGGGAGATTTTTTATTTTTTTGGGGCCTTTTTTAAGCAATAAAAAGAAAAAAACTGGGTGACATTTATAAATGAACAAAATTAGTTTTTTAGCAGTCGAATCTGGTCCTTGTTATAGTATTTTTGTTCTATTCTATTTGTCTATCTTAACAAATTCAGACGCTCTAACTACCTACCTCTACATAACAACTTACATTACAGGGAATCAGCTTATTTTACATAATACTAAGTGTTGTTCCAAACGCGGCCTTAGCTTTGATTTTTATAATGGCATGTTTGGCTGTTGGATTTAGACGGGGATAACTTTTTTTTTTTTGGATATTTTTTTTCCCGCGATTGGCTGGTTGATATGGAGGCGAATAATTTATGTTCCCGGATAATTTATTCCAGGTGGATAGAGGCGGATAATTTTTGGGTGACCTTGATCATAACTAAAAACTATCCGGGATAAGGGTGGGATAAGAAATAAAATATAAAAAGACAAAAATGTATATTTTTATTTTTATATATATAGAGAGAGAAATAAAATATATATTTTTATATCTTAATATTTATATTTTATTTTTTTCTGTAATGTTCTTTCTTATCCCCATTCTTTTTCACCCATTTTAAAAAGTATCCAAAACAAAATTTAAAGTTAAAAGTTATTCCCTCTAAAACTTATTTCCCTTATCAAAGTTATCCCTTTCCTTATCCCCAAAGGGTTGGATCCTGGTAAAGATTGTATTGACAGTACTCTTGCTTCCCATTGGGGTACCTTCTGCTGTGTATCGAATTTTGATGATGACCTAATTCTTTGAGCCTGTTTTGTGTGATGGTAAGCCTTGTGATTGTACTGTTTCTGGATTTTGATCGGAAATATAAAGATTTCCAAAAAGAGCGATAAATTATGCTACGCAAACATTGTTGCTTACCACACGGTCATTTATTTTGGAAATAAGAAAAGTGGTGTTTTTGGAGCTCGAATTTTATTTTTAATCAATTTTTTTATCATCTTTCTGGAGCTTAATTTTTTTCTGGTTTGTTTCGACTTGAGATTTTGAAATTGTAAAAAATGTTTTGTAACAAAAAAAAGTAATTATTTTTTGGTATTTTTTTAATAATTTCGACTTTAATGGTTTTCTTTACTAAAATGTAATTTAATGTACCAAGTGCTGTATCAAAAACAAATTTTTATCCGTGTTCTTGAAGGTTTTGCAAGAGTCCTAATGCATGCACGTGTAACTTCTAATTCTTGTTTTAAGGATGATTAACATATTCCAATAATCTTAGGATGAGTGGGTTATCTCCCGGGTTTTTCAGAAGAGCGCCTCCGCCGTGGCTGTGGGAGGCGGCAGTGTTAAGAAAACCCGCCTCAATTCTGGCAGCATCAACCTCTACCCAGAATCCAGTTCTCCCTCTTGCTCTTCCCTCCCACCACTTCTTGACTCGTCTCCCTTCGCCACCGCCACCGACCACAACAGCTATGACAGCTCTGCTACTGCTAAGGTGCACGTGCCCTGTTTCTCCACCACCAATTTCTATCCCCACGCTTCCTTTGATTCTATTTCAATCATGGGTGACCCCTCCTCCTCCCGCTTCCCAGGGAATACCGGTGGCAGCAGCCTCCAGGGGTTCCCCAACTTGAAGTCACTCCAAGAGAATCTTCAAATACCGTTCTTTTTTTCGGCCGTGGCGCCTCCCCCAATGCACGACGGCGGGGATGTTGCTGGTTGCAGCAGTTTTGGGGGTTGGCCGGCCCCGGTGGATCAGAAAGTTGATGGTAGTAGGATGGCAGTTGGACCTAACGAGCTCGATTGCATGTGGGGTTATTAGTGGGATTCATTTCATGCAAGTGTAAAGCATGGAGGCATACTCTCTCTCTCTCTCTCTCCCTCTCTCCCCCCTAAGATTATGGTTGCATGTAATGGTAAATGTAAACTCTTTCTGGCTACTATGATTAGGCTATTAGGGTTCGGTTAGGTAAGGTATGTCTAATGTCTATTATTGGAATTTTCGTTGGAGCATTTGTACTATTTGGGTCTGCCAAGAAATTTATTTAGTCTTTTTGTCAGTGATGTGGAAGTCTTAAATTAAATTTGCAATTAAAACTTGTGGCTGGCTAGTCGGTAGGATTATTTTGTTGCAGTCTTATAATGGCACACGAAATAATTGTCTACAAGCGTACGGACGATATTATGAATTGTGAATAATACAGTCTGATCGATCCATTTCAAGTGTAAACGCGACTTTGATGGTGGTTTCAG
>BRYF01000023.1:24247137-24249637 GCA_030159135.1 Actinidia polygama | reverse complement strand
ATTTTATCAAAGTACAAAGATGCAATGTGCAAACAATCTTCTAGAATTGTTTTTATAGTTTGGTGTTACAGCACAAGGGTGTCCAATGAGTTGGGAGCAGGCAATCCGGGCCGGGCCAAGCATGCCATGGGTGTCACTCTCAAGCTGTCTCTCTTTCTCGTTCTCACAGTTTTTTGGGCTCTGGGCTTCGGCCATAACGCGTGGGCTGGATTCTTCAGTGATAGCCCAAAAGTTGTAGAGAAATTTGCTTCAATGACCCCATTTGTTTTGGTTTCCATCACAATTGATTCCTTCCAAGGTGTCCTATCAGGTTGGGATTGGACTTTATTTTAGGTTTTTTTCATAGTGATATACCCGTATGATATCAGTACTGATATCATATTCATACACGTGATTCATATATACACGTGCTTCATAGAAGAAATCTCTCTCTGTCTTTGAGTTAATGGAGGTGATTTTTGATATGCAGGGGCGGCCAGGGGATGTGGCTGGCAGCATTTGGCAGTGTACATTAACTTGGCAACATTTTACTGCATTGGCATGCCAATTGCTATCCTTCTAGGGTTCAAGATGAAACTATATGCTCAGGTAAACTAAGTCACATATGTATTTGTTTTTGGGCAACATTATTTTGCATTTGATTTTTTCTTTATTATTATTATTATTATTATTATTATGTAATTTTTCATGTTTTATTTTCTTGCAGGGCTTGTGGATTGGCTTAATCTGCGGTCTCGCGTGCCAAACTGGCATGCTTCTGTTGCTAACACGACGCTCTAAATGGACGAAAATGGAGCTTTCAGACAACAGTAATAACCTGGATAAACCTATGCTGATTTAACCTTGCTAATATTTCTCATGCGTTGATGATCAACAACTCTTCAACTAAATTCAAGTCTTCTAGTCATTGCATAACGGTTGCAGTTTTGAGATGCTAGGGTGTCCTAAAGAATAAGAATCGCTCTGTGCATCCAACTTATATTGAAAAAGAGAAACTGCTCAGATTCAGACTAGTGATTGGCTTAATAAAAGTTTATTTTTGAAGCTAAAACATATAAGTGCTTTACTTGACTCCACTTGTTTCCCAATAAGGTTACATAAATGAATGCGAGTTTGTTTTGATCGAATAAGTGTTCAATCACCTCAAACAAATCCCTGACTGAACCTAACGCATAGTTATATCAAGTGGGCACCCAAAAGGAGAAAAAATAAAACAAAAAAAAAGTGTCCCTATTGCAAGTGCAATCATAGCTTTAATTGGGTGTATTTTTTATTAAAATGATAAAAGGCCTTTGGGTATTCTTAGAAAATCTTGACCAAGGGACTCTTTTGTATTCTTAGGAGAAAATCTTGTCATTTTAAAATCCCAACTTCAACTTTAGCAAAGAAAATAGTTTTGCCAAATTTTGACAAGTTTTTGCTCAATAATTAGAGTTTTTTGGGGGGTGGGCGGGTGGGTTCGTTTATACCGTTGCTAAATTTTAGCAATAGCAGCTCATTTGGCATGTACTGGAGTGGAGATGTTCTAAGATATTTACCAACTTCACCAAATTACACTACCCCTTAGCAGATTGGAAACTTGGTATAATACATGCAGACCAAGTTTTTTTATGAGAGTAATACTTGTTTTTCTAATTACTAAAAAAGAAAAACTTATTTTTCGTAACGTGTGTATATATATATATATATATATATAGAACAGGAGAAGAGTAACACATTTGACTATTCTTAATATGTGATTGATAGAACTAGTAACGGTGACTATTGTTTCTGCAAAATTAATGTGATTGATTATCGTTAATTAAAAATTATAATACTCCTTCTCTCCCATAAAAACGAGCCTATTATTCATTTGAATGGACGGGGAGGCATTGCTTTGAGAGCAAATTTTTCTCTTAATTCCTATTTTCTGATTGCCCACTTGCTTGAAAATAAATTTCAAAAAAAAAAAAGAATAGTGTTCTAGCAAAATTGATCTTTTTAATTTGAAAAGTTATGTGTGGCTTTAACCTAATCAAGTATGGTTTAAAATAAAAAATAAAAAACACCTTACGAGTGTGAGATATAAAATTAGGGACATGACGAAGTTTAGAAATGAATTCCACTCGTACAGTCCAAGCATTTGGGACTGCGAAGAAGCCTAATTCATAATACTATTTTTTTTATAAATCGATATCCGGACTAAGGATTAACTAATTCGAATGACCAATCATACCGTTTACTAATTAACGATCCAATTAAAATTGAGACAAAAACTTTATATAAACTAATTAAATTCAAAAATTAATAAAGCATAATTTTCAAATAGAGCAAATCTTGAATCCAGAATTAAAACCTCATGAGATGTGATGACTCCTCCACCCCGTGCTCTACATGGCCCCATTGCATTTAATTGTACTTTATTACCGTTAGGCCAATCAAGCCTAGCCACTTGCAAAATTACAAATATAGCCTCCGAAACAAACACGTGTAATCTACACAAAACCTAACTGGCTAAGAT
>BRYF01000023.1:24184637-24187137 GCA_030159135.1 Actinidia polygama | reverse complement strand
GTTACCAAATTATTGAAATTATTGTTAAGATTCTTTTATGGAACTAATTTTTATAAATAAATGACAAAATTATCCTTATGTTTAGGGATCTTATTTTTTTCTCAATAAACTAATTAAAATAAAATAAATATTTAATTTTTCTCAAAACACAATTTATTTGTAAACTATTATAATTTATTTTTTATTAATAAATAGTTTTTTAAAACATAATTGATCTAAATAATTTATTTTTAAGTATTTCCAATCAAAGCATACTTAAAAAATAAAAAAATTATTCTCAATAATCATGTTTATTTTAAAATTAATCTAGATATTTTACTTTTTAAGTTACTCTTTATCTAAATATACTTAAAATGTAAATTTTATTATTAATATTTTTTAAAAATATTTATTTATTTTAATTATTGTATTGAGAAAATAAATTTGAAAGCCCTAAACATAAGAGAAATCTTGTCATTTTTGCATAAAAATTAGCTATTAGGAGGAATCATGTAAGTAGTTTCAAAAGTAAAAAAAAAAATCAGTACAATTTTAGAAATTACAGGGGAAGATAACTATATTTGTAAAAAAAACTCAATGGATGTCAGTGAAATTTACCCTATAATTAATTAACGAACAAACCATTATTCTATATACACCTTATTACAACAAGTATACATTTTTATATTTTTATAAATTTTTAGATTATATATATTAAATTTAAATAATTTAGGCGAGCGATGTGAAATTAGTATAACAGTATTAATATATATAAAGAAAGAGTATATATTATTAGAATAAAATTTGAATATAGCCCAATGAAACGTGTATAAAAATAATCAATTAAAATAAAAAACAAATAAATTTGGAATTGGAATTTGACTTGAAATTTGCTAGTGCAATACAGCATCTGTCTTGTTCAAAATGACTTTCTGATTTCTCTCAGTTATTGTAATAATGAATCATAAAGATCTCTGTGTGTCCTCGAGCTGATTTTTTTGCAAAAAGGCCACCACCACCACCACCACCTCCACCTACCACTGCATAGCCTATTTAGTTATTCTTTCCTCTGAAATAAGTTCTCTCTATACCAAATCATTCATGAGCAATTTTCTTCATCCAACAACTTCATTTAATAGAGGGTAAATTTTACTGACAACCCTCTGCATGAATCTAAAACCACATGGCACTGCTTTTATTCTTTGAAATCACAAGGACAACCCGATCCGCTATCAATTTATTTTGATTTTTTTTTTAGTCCAAATTATGAGACATTAAGTTTTTCGGGTCTAAAATGCTAATCAGTAATTAATTCTTCTGTACTATACAGTATGCAGAAATCGTGAAACGTCAAAATAATAAAAACGTGCAACTCTGCTCATCTTATCCACATACCACGATTATTTAACTGTAAATTACACTTTACGCCTATGTTTTTATAAAATTATCATTTTATACTGTTTATATCTAATTATATTAGTCAATCTCTTTATGCTTTGGGTCAATTGTTCATATGGTCCTTTTTGTTCATCTTTTATACAATTAAGTAACAAAAAGAGGCCACATGGTCTATCATTGAATGACAAATAAACGGAATTGTCATATTAACTGTAAAGGGATAAAATACACAACTACAAGTTCTGGTCTTGCTAGAGCAAACATCGCCGCCGAACTATCACTATGAAGCAAGCTCGAGGGTCCCTGCGCCGAAGCTTGGTCGAGACATTACCAAACATTGGCACTGTCCGAGCTAAGACCAACAAAACTTTCGAGCTGTCGCTTTAGAGCAAGCTTGGTAGGGTAACTGCGCCATAGTTTGCCCGAGGAACAATGGTCGGCGGCGATCCTGATGCCGAACGAAAATTCAAGTTATTATTCATTAATTCTTGTATTTTATAATTAGTTATCTTTTTATTTTAAGTTAATTAGAATTTTATTTGATTAAATTTTTTTTATTATGTTAGGAGTCAGTTATCTTTTTATTTTAAGTTAATTAGAATTTATTTAATTAAGAATCTTTTTTATTTGTTAGGAGTCTTGTTTTAGATTTTAGCAGTTATCAGATTAGATTTTAATAGTTATCAAATATTCCTAGTCTATTATAAATAGAGATGTAACTTTATTTTTAATGAGAGTTGATTGATTAATAAAAATTGAGTGATTGAAAAAAAAATCTTTTTTCTTTTAAATTCTTTGGTATTCTCCGGAATTAACAAAGTATTTGATGCATTTATTCCCAGTATTTTGTGTGAATCAACAGGTTTAGACAGGTATTTCGTTTTCGACATTTGTAAAATCAACGGATTTGAGATCGTTTCCCTTTTTATTCTTTTTTTTATTTATTCACGCTTCCTCGCTGCATCAGTTAGTATCACAACTTGCGCTCGATTCCTAATTGATCATGGCAACATGGTATTCATGGTGGTACGCATGCTGAAATTGAAGATGTGTACAAATGTGATGAACTGCGGTAGGGTGGCCATTCACATCAAATACTATTCCAGATCCGATTGTGAATTGG
>BRYF01000023.1:24177137-24179637 GCA_030159135.1 Actinidia polygama | reverse complement strand
TTTTTTGAGTTTTTTTGGGTTTTAGTGAAATTGTTTTTACCATTTGATCAAATTTTATATTTTTCTAGTTCTCTTGACGAGAGAAGTTCGAAAATATAAATATTTTTATTTAATTTAAAAAAAAAGTCATTAAAGACGAAAAAAATCACTTTTAGATGACTTTCTTTTTTAAAAATAAAAATTTATTAAAATTCTTAATATAATATTTATGCATGTAAAATTAGAATTTCCGTACCCACGTCCCTACTCTCTTTCTCCGTGTTTCCAATATAATAACTAACGGTCATTTTCGCTTACTATCTATGCATGTAAAATTAGACTTTCTCTACCGACGTAATGTCATATATTTATCAGCGTTTCAATTGTGAGGTACATTTATCAATCAATCACAGGCTGTCGGTCCCAAAAGCTAATCATCAGTCTTTCTTATGCATATCGAGTGGCCACGGAATAGAAGACAAACTAAAACAAAAAACACAAGTGTCCCCAATGCTTTAATTGGGGTGTATTTTTGTTAAGAAAAATGTTATTGGTACTATAATATTGCACTCTAAATGCACACTTGGGTGATGTGGAGTATTTAGATTGGCTGACATGACTGGGTGGGCCCCCCCACACCCAGTCAATCCAAATATTTCACCTCACCCAGATGTGCATTTGGGGTGCAATATTAGGTACCTATAACACTACTCTTTTGTTAAAATGATAAAAAGGTCTTTGGGTATTCTTAGAAAATCTTGACCAAGAGACTCTTTTGTCATTTTAGAATCTCCCAAGCCATTGTCAAATTTTCACATGCTATGATGAATTTTTTTCATTTTTTGGCAGTATGGCTATTGAAATTTGGTTCAAAGCTCTTTGGGTTATAACTACATTTATTTATTTTTTTAATTTTACCAGTGTATCAAAATCTATTAGAGATCAATAGAGGGTGTGAGGGAGAGATCAATGGGGGTTGCATAATTGAGTTTGTTGCTAATGCGGTGGAAAGTTTGGCAATTCCAAACTCAAATTTAGCTGAGAAAATAGTTTTGCCAAGTTTTGGCAAGCTTTGTGCTCAATCATTGGAGTTTTTTTTTGTTGGGGTGGGGGATAGGGGCTATACCATTGATAAATTTTAGTAATGGCAGCTCATTTGGCATGTCGCTGGAGATGTTTACCAATTTTATCAAATTATTGTTAAGATTTTTTATTGGAGCTAATTTTTGTATATAAATGACAAATTACCCTTTTGCTTAGAACTTTTATTTTTTTCTAAATAGACTAATTAAAATAAAATATTATAACATTTAAATAATTATTTATTTATAAACTATTATATTTTATGTTTTAATGTATAATTTTTTTAAATAATTTATTTTTAAGTATTTATAATCAAAACGTACTTAAAAAATAAAACTTTGTTCTCAATAAATTTTTTTATTTTAAAATTGATCCATATATTTTACTTTTTAAGTGCTCTTAATCTAAACATACTAAAAAATAATTTTTATTATTTATTTATTTATTTTTTAAAAAATATTTATTTTAATTAGTGTATGGAGAAAATAAATTTGAAAGCCTATACATAAGAGAAATCTTGTTATTTTTGCATAAAAGTTAGCTTCAAGAGAAAATAATTTCAAAAGTAAAAGAGATTAGTGTAATTTTAAAAACTATAGAGGAAGTAGTTATATTTGTAAAAAAAAAAACTCGGGGAAGGTGACCCTATAATTAATTAACGAACAAGCCATTATTCTGTATACACCTCGCGACTTAAAATGCCAAGTCTTTGGCTTTCTTTGTATCTGATCAGGACCAACAGATGAACAAGAAGAATCAAATTAGGAAAGCATTTAGACAAAATTATAATAACATGAGTTGTGATGTTATAAAATTTAAACATATATCGTAAAAGGAAATATAAGATTTGTTCATATAGGTAACATCCTTGTGACTAGGGGCGGAGCCAGGATATTAGGCCCGACCCAAGCTCGGATTGAATTTTTTTTTTTTTTTAACCAGCCCAATCCGATCCAAAGCTTGAACTAAATTAGAGCCGGGCAAGACCATTTGACAGCTCTAAAATTAGTGTAACGGTATTAAGAAAATATAGATATATAGGCTCCGTTTGGTAATGCTTAAAAGTCAAGTTTTTTTAAAATTACTATAAATAAAAAAATTATTTTTTTTGATTTTCTAGCTTTACTTTAGCTAAAAATAAGCAAATATATATATATATATATATATATATATTTTGTTTATAAGCTTAAAAAAAGCCAGACAAAAAGATGGTATCAAACGGAGCCATAAAATACCCTTGGTTTATTGGAGTGGCAGAGGTAGGGGTAGTTTTAGTGGGTTTTAGTGGAACCTGCTCGTGATAATTTATGCAAAAACAGTCAATTTAATCAAAATTTAATCGATGTAGCTAAGTAGAACTAATCATTTTTAGTTGAACCACAACTACAACGATTCATTTCTTGTGATTCGATCGTGTGATTTTTAATGTCCGTTCAAC
>BRYF01000023.1:24162137-24164637 GCA_030159135.1 Actinidia polygama | reverse complement strand
AAAAAAATAAGATAATGCTACACGTTGTGAACACACGGGTGCGTGCATGAGAGACACGTGGAGACACGTTGGAATTAAATTAAGTTAATTACTATATTTTGGGATTAAATTGAGAGATTCATAACTTTTGGGATAAAATTAAAGATTATATTTAGATAATATATTTACTTAAAAATTAAAAGGGCTAAAGTATAATTTGCTTAATTGGATTGACACGTACAGGATGACTAACCCATGGCCACTTGCTTTTCTTTTGTCTTCTCTGGAAGACAAAATTTATAAGAGTACATGAACAGAAAGAAAGAAAGGAAAGAACAGAGAGTTAGAGAAACAGAGAAAAATATAGAAAGTTCAGAGGAGAGAAATAAAAAGGAGTAGACACCGGTGTTGTTTTCCTACCAAGTTAAATTCTATATTTTCTCTCCTTTATTTAATATTTTCTTCTACTTTAAACCTTATTATCGAGTGTCATATCTAGTACAATTTAACTCTCTAAATATTTCAAAAATATCACGTTTATATGTATTTTTAAAATTAAAATTCGAACAAACTCGGAATCTATTTTTTTTTTAGAACAGCCGCAGTATTTTATTTATAACTTTTTCATACAATATCTAAATTATATGATTTAAGTTGCGTTGGAAAGCTATTAAGACTATCTAAAATTTTTATTTAGAATATTAGTTTAAATTCAGACTATAAATAGTTCAAAATTAACCTTCAAGATAAGTTACAAAAACTGAAAAAATATTTTGAACAGAAACTTTGCGAATTTTACAAAAATAGTTACATATGTTAGAAAAATCTGAATATTTTATATTTATACATTTATATGTATAGTTTTTATATATTTAATTTCATAAATTTAGGAAATGATTTTAATACCAAAATATTTATAAACTAAACTGCTGTCAGTAAATAGTAAGTACAGAAACTGTGAGAATTTGATAAATTTGTAAAAATAATTAGGTAGCTTAAATATACATTTTTAATGTAAGTGAATATATGTGTCTAGTATATTGTATAAAATCTTTAGATTCAAATTAGCCCTGAAGAATTTTATAAAAATAATAAATCGATTGACTATTTTTAAAAACTTAATGCAGAAATTCTATTAAAAATTAATTCAAATTATTAATTTCTAACTTAAAAAAAATATTATAAAATTTAGTATATTCATAGTCACGAGAATATAAAATCTAATGGTTCGATTTGAATATTAAACGTATGACTTTAACCTGAAATCGAGGAACGTTAGCTCACAGTTGGTAGAAAGATTTAAGCATATTCTTGGTGAGTCTTGTTGTGTATTACATAGCATAAAAATGATATGTTTTATGTTTTGTAAATGAAAGTATGGTTTGTATTTAAACTAATATGTTTTATATTTAAAAACATGCTTTATTTTGTAGTACCATGAAATTATAAAAATGATCTTTGTGAAAGTATGTTTAAGTCGACACATAGTTCATACGATGCCCCGTTTACAAGGGGGAGAATATAGCATGGTTGATGTAATAAGGAGATCATTACTAGATGATTATGGGATGAATTCATATCAAAGGTTTAGGGTCGCTCCCTACGTTCTGGTGTTCGTTGAACGGTTAAATGTGGCGCAAATTGTCAATCGTAAATGAATTGAAAGGTTGACGTATAGTCAAGGGATATTTGGCATACCTGAGCTAGACTGTTTGTATATTTATCTTGACTGATAGTTAAGGGATGGCCTACTTGAGTTATGGATTGACAAAATGTGATTTCATATTTTTGAAATGAACCTGATTTTTATATATTTTAATGGGTGCTTGTATGTTTTAATATAACTTGACTGACACTAGCCTAGTACTTAAGACGTTGTTGAACGTAATTTATTTCAGGTGATGAAAATGAGGGAGGACACGATTGAGGGCGGATGACCCTAGCGTGCTAAGTTTTTGATAGTCCTATACCCCGTGATAGTATAGAAACTTTTATATTTTGAGCTTTGTATAGTTTAGAACCTGTATAATTAAACTGATACAATAGTTGTTGACGGTTGTGCTAGTTTGTAGCCAGAACTGTGTTAGTTTTTGTGTATCAAAACCATGTTGATAGATGTATATATTTACATTCAGTTTGAATGTAGTGACACGTCAGCTCTGATTTTATTGAATGTTTCTGCATGTTTTTCATTTAAATAATTTATGTTGAATGATGTTAGTAAATCCCTAAACTGAATTAGCTGAAAAGGTCTTAGTGAGATGGAATTTCACTGGCCAATCACGTGGCACATGTATAATTGGTGGGACGCAATGTCGGGTCGTGACATAGGCCATCTACTATTTTTTCTTAGGCAGACCACCTAGCACGTATGTGTGACTACTAGCTAAGTACATGTACTATACATGATCACATCCAAATTATCAACCTAACTTTTCAAAATTGTATTTATTGCCTGAACAAACTATTTTCCTTTCTTTATTAAATGACGGGTGGCCTTCATTTGGATAAGTATAAATTT
>BRYF01000023.1:24132137-24134637 GCA_030159135.1 Actinidia polygama | reverse complement strand
ATTTTCTTTTTCTCTCTTTTCTCTTTCTCTTTTTTTTTCTTTTATTTCTTTTCCTCTCTTCCTATTTTTCTGTTTCGTGTGAGTTGAAAATAGGGATGGGAGAGCAGGAGAGCTGCTGACCCTACTTTATTCTTAAAGCTTGAAAATGTTTTTGGCTTTGTTAGGCTTGGGTTTACTCACTCTCTCACATGGCACACATGCACATTAGACACTTCACACACACATCCTGTCATTACTAATTTAATTTATAAATTACACTTCAACCCCTCCCACTTATAAAGAATTACATTATCTAAATATCCTATTTAATTTTATCCCAAAAGTTATGAATCTCTCAATTTAACTCCAAAATATAGTAATTAACCTAATTTAATTCCAACGTGTCTCCACGTGTCTCTCATGCATGCACCCGTGCATCCACAACGTGTCGCATTATTATGTTTCGTTTTCTCCCTAATTTTAGATTTTACTACGAAAATATTCGTTGCGTTTAAAATTAAATTTAATATGTTTTTTCATGGTTCGGGGTATTACAAAATATGAGTAGAATCACACAATCAATGCTAAACCTTGAAGACAAAAAAAAAAAAAAAAAATCTTGACTTTGGTGCTTTGTAGATGAGCAATCAATGCAATAAGATGTGCCTTCATTAGCTTTGAATGCTCTTGGAGATTTTGTATTTAATGGCTTTAAGGAGATTGAACCGTTGGTGGTAGTTGTAGAGTATTAAATATTGTTTCAAACAACTCTGCGTTCAAAAATATTACCGTTAGGTGTCAACACTTTTTCAGGTGTCGACACTTTCTGGGTTCCAGGTGTCGACACATCAAAATCTGGTGTCGACAATTCAAGCCTTCATACTTCAATTGTAACTCACTATCTCCGCGTGTCGACACTTACTCACTCAGGTGTCGACACTTGATCATCTGTCTTCAAGGAATTTAGCTACTGTTCGCATGTGTCGACACTTCATCTATCAAGTATCGACACTTAGTCATGTATCTTCAAAGACTTTGGCTACTGATCTCAGGTGTCGACACTTCTTCATCAGGTGTCGACACTTCTTGACTGTCTTTAGGAAGTTTGGCTATTGATCTCAGGTGTCGACACTTCTCTTCTGTCTTCATGAATTTTAGTTACTGATCTCAGGTGTAGACACTTCTTCACCAGGTGTCGACACTTCTTGTCTGTCTTCAATGTAGCTTGACCACTAATCTTGGGTGTCGACACTTCTCTCTCCAGGTGTTGACATTTTGATTTTCCAGATTTGAATCCTTGTTCACTGGCTTCAGGTGTCGACACTTCATTTCCCATATGTATTGTTTGTATGTTTGTTATAAATTGGTTTGCAAAAAATCTATATATGCTAATAGAGGCGGTCCCGGGGGGCAGGCGGGGGCCGTCCCCCTAATATTTGAAAAATCAAAAAATAAATTAATTTGTTATATATATTTTTTGTTAATTTTGACTATTTTATTATTGGTCCACTGAAACTGACCCCCTTACCGAAAGGTACATTGAAAATATATAATTTTGTCCCCTCGACAAATTTTCTCGTCCGCCACTGTATGCTAATGTGGCAGTGATAACCCATTGCGTACTTGGCGGTGTTTAATGCATATTTGTCATTATACTCGGTGATGTCGCTCGGTGATTGTGAGGGGGAGTTTGGGCCTAAGCAATACCTGGTCCAAGAACCCCTTTTTTAATTTTTATTTTTATTTTGCGGAGTTTTCAGGGGCTGATTGTTGTAATTTTGCGGTTGTCAAATTCCACCCAGTAGGAATCGGTACCCGTGCTTCGTGCGTCCATCAAACAAGTCCAGCACAATATATATCAGAAAGATCATGATTCATTATTATTTTATAGATATAAAAAATATTATTTATTAGAAAATATATTTATAATATTTTTTATACAAAAAATAAACAATATTGTTAAAAATTATATTTTTAATTATTTTTGTCTTTAGTGCAATATTTTTATTTTAAGTCATTTGTTGTTTACTTTTTTAATTTGTTTTAACTATAAGAATCAAAATTAAAATTAAAATTATTTCTTAAAAAAAATATAAAAATTCATATTCATCCAAAATTGGATATTTTGTTTTGATTAAGTTAGACATTACTACCTTTTTTAAAATAAAAAAAAAAGTTTTTACTTCTTTGAATTCTTTAATCAATACAACCAAATTTGTTTTAGTTTAAGAGAGATGACAAAAAAGAGAGAGGAAAAAGGATGCATGAGTTATCAGCAACCGGAGCTCCGGAACCAGGAGGTCAGACTCCGGCAACAACCCCCAAGTCTCCCTCACCAACCGCGTTGACTCGCCGGCCACAACTCCGGCGACATCACCACCGCCAGCGGGTCAGACTCCGGCAGCCACATCTCCCAGCTCGTTCTCACCAAGCGCGTCAACCCCGTCCCACACACCGCCGTCTAAAATCAGGCGACATCACCGGCACCGATGGGTCAAACTTTCACTCCTTCCATTGTCTT
>BRYF01000023.1:24059637-24062137 GCA_030159135.1 Actinidia polygama | reverse complement strand
AGTGAGGTAAAGCATTTGGATTGGCTGACATGACTGGATGGACCCCACACCCAGCCAATTCAAATACTTCACCTCACCCAAATGTGCATTTGGGGTACAACATTGGATACCCATAACACTACTCCCCCAAAAATTGCTACTATCAGCATGTTTGGCAAAGCCAATAAGCCAAACCCAAAGCCAACTTATGTTTTTTTGGTTTGAAAATTATATATATCGGTGTTTGGCACAGTTTGTTGATGAATAAAAAAAAACTAACAAAAGGGTTAACTCTTGTTAGTTTTATTTTTTTTAAAAAAATTTATTTTAAATAAACAATCTAACACAGTAGGGGTGCACGCGGTTCGATTCGATTCGGGTATGTGACAAACTCGGAATCGACCCGATCATCCACAGTTCTCCATTTTTGGATCCGGAATCTACCCGAGACCCGAGGAGAACCGAACCGCTCAGGTCCAGTTTGGTTCCTCGAGTCCTCGGGTCTCGGTTCAGTTCGGGTCTTCCTAAAATTTATACAGCATAGGGAATAATCAAGTGTGCATGAGTGCATTGTATGTCTATACGATCGGTTCTAGACTTCGGGTCTCGGGATGGGTCTCGGTTTGATTCTCGGGTCAGTTCAATTTGAGTCGGTTCTTGGAAAAAAATACTCACGGACCCGTGATCCGACCCGACCCGACCCGACCCGTATGAGTCTTAATTTTTCAGACTCATGAACCAACCTAAAGCACTGTGGAACCGACCCAATGCATGGTTGTCACGTGATCCAATTATATATTTTTTAGATTATAGATAGTCCATTTTGAAAATTAATCTTGCTATTTGGAGAAAAAAATTATTTCATTTTATGTCTACCGATACTCAATCTATGTAATTTTTTGCACGAATTATTATCTCAATAAATCATAAAAAATGAATAATTCGGATACCGATGCAAGATGAGGATAAATCCACAACTAGTCAACTTTATAATAAAGTTTAAATCCTAAATTTTATAGTAGTTTGGTCCTTTTATTTTATAATGCAAGTGTCATGGATCCTACAATTTTAAAAAATGTGATGGGTCTCACAAACTTGAGGATGGTTGCAATCTTTAATTTTGGAGATGCAATTATACATGTAAGATACATGACTTATTGTCTATAACTTAGATATAATATTTACTTTAACTTATGGTGTAAAAAATATATAAAATCTAAAAATATTAATAATTAATAATTAATATTACTGTAAAATTAGGATATTTGGAATTATTGTAAAAAATAATTATTTGGAATTATCTCTTACTTTTGAGTAGTTGTAAGAATAATTATGTATACTTTGTGGGCACACTATCCAGTAAGAGTTGAAAGGCATACTTAAAATTAAAATATTTTGGTTAAATATAAAAAAGTATATAATAAAAAAATAACTAAATTTTCTAAATATTTTTTTTTTACTTTTGAATTGTATCAGTGCAGTCTAAGCATTTAAAACTTTATTTTGATAATTTAAATTATTTATATTGTAGATCTCGTTGAAGACTTTAATAATATAAAAATTCACGTTGATTGAATACAAATAAATGGTTGATCAATACATTTTATATCGAGATAAAGGAGTATAATATTTTATATCACACTCATTTATTAAATTATAAAATAATATTAAATAAATAATTATTTATATCCGATCAACATAATTAAAATTATAGTATTAATCTTTATGACTGAATTTACGCTGCAAACGATTTTAATTATTAAAATATATTATAAATAAAACTCAAAATACAATATAAACATTTGGACTGCAGATGAGCTGTCCTTGTAACAAAGTGAAGTGACGTCTTCTGTTGTTACGGCTGTGTTTGGGAACACGTGTTTGGCGTGAAGATCTGTTAAGTTCTTCCGATCTGCCACGTCACGGAGACGATTACTATGCTGCACAATGACATAAATGCCCTCCTTCGTGTCAAAGAGCTTCTTAGGCTAGCGACGTAGATATCTGTCATTATGCAGATTTTTAGAATCCTATGGATAAAAATAAGGCTTTGTTTGGAACTCAATAAAAAGAAGAAAGAAAAATAATAAAAAATTATAATTTTCTCTTTCTTGGTTTTGAGAAAGAAAGTAATTAATTTTTTTAACTCAAAGAAAAAAGAAAAATAATAAAAATAATAAAATATCATAAATTAAAAAAATAACAATAAATTTGTCTTATAATCTCCATTTTAATTACTTTATCTTTTTTTTTTCTTTTCGCGAATTTCAACCACAACCCAAATACATGACTTTAGGGAAATATATTGCGAAATTAAGGGATTAACATATCGAATCTAGGGATTTTTTTAGCTTTTTTTTGCTTAAAAAAATGTCTGGAGTGATTTTTTAGTCTGATTTTTTAGACTATTCCTATATTTAATTTTTTTAGTAAACCCAGCAGCCATGGCTCTATTCTAAATAAAAAAAATTAATTTTTTAATCTCACCTTTTATATTTTAACCAAAGATGAAAAAAAAAAG
>BRYF01000023.1:23847137-23849637 GCA_030159135.1 Actinidia polygama | reverse complement strand
ACAAGTTTATCATTTTTGCACAAAAATTAGTTTCGAAAAAATCTTGACAATAGTTTCAAAAGTAGGGAGTTCGGTAAGGGTGGAGCCGGGGAGACAAGTGGTGGCGGTCGCCACCCGTACAATTTCAAAAAACTTTATTACTATACTAGTATTTTTATGATTTATTATCAAATTATATAGACTCCTCATCACTAGATTTTTGACAAAAAAATAAAATAAAGGTAACCCTACAATAAATAGCAAACAATAATAATTTAGGGTTTATTTTATAAAATATAACTTGTTTGGGTTAATATATGATAATATCACATAACATGAAGGTTAGAATTATTATTTACACAATTTCTACATAATAGAGAACTGTGAGCAGATTCTATTATTGAGAAGGACATTGCTACGGGTTTTGATATTGATTTTATTATAGATGCTTTTAATAACAATAAAGAGCGTTACACACAATTCAAGATTGCTTCCTTTAATAGAGAAATTGAGTAAAGTTATTAGTTTTGTTATAGAATTTTACGCAAGTAATATGCTTAATTATATAAATGCTAATACCATTTTTGTACTTTTTAAGTTAGCTGAAATTCATTATGTAGTTCATTTTTTTAGAAAATATTTTTGTCAGTATATATATTCACTACCGCTAAGTTAAATTTATAACTATGTCCCTAGAGTAAGTGCTATTTTTGAAATCACATGGGAGAGCTTAGGAGAAATCTTGACAATAATTTCAAAAGTAAAAGGAATTAGTGTTATTTTTAAAAGTACAGAAGATGTGGCTGTATTTGTCAAAGAAGTTCATAGGAGGTCAATGAAATTTACCGGAAGAAGTAACCATATGTTTTTTTCCCTTAAATTGCACCTCTTTTTCTTCCTTTTTTTTTTGTATTATAGCAAATTTACTCAAATCCTCACTTTTTACTCAAAAGCTTTGACTAAAAAATTCGAGTGCAATTAGAGAAAATAGTTCTATAGTTGAAAACTAAACTTGACGAGGTGCATTCTCCATTCCTCGCCTTGCCAAAGAAAACTATGAGAATTAGAGTGTCCAAATAAAGACATTGTTGGGCTCGCAAGACGCATGGGACATCGTAGAGAATGGCTATGATGAACCTTAAGCAACTGATGGCTTGACTACCGCCCAACGAGATACTCTTAGAGATTCTAGGGAAAGAGACAAGAAGGCTCTTTTCTTGATCTATCAGGGAATGGACGAAAATTCTTTCGAGAAGATTGCTAATGCAACCACATCAAAAGAAGCATGGGAGATAATTCAAAATTCCTACAAAGGAGTAGAGAAGGTGAGGAAGGTACGATTACAAACTCTTCGAAAGGAGTTTGAACAATTGGAAATCAAAGAAAAGGAGTTGGTCTCTAACTCACTCACAAGAGTTTTATCCATTGTGAATCAACTTTGGCGGAACAGAGAGAATATTGAAGATGTTCATGTGACAGAGAAAATACTTCGATCACTTGATCGGAAGTATGACTATATCGTTGTTGCCATCGAAGAAGCCAAAGATTTGCAATCCATGGCCATTGATGAACTCATGGGTTCCTTGCAAGCCCATGAACAAAGAATCAACAAAAGACGAGTTGTTGGAGAAAGTTTTGCAATCAAAACTAAGCCTAAAAGAAGGTCAAGAAGAATCCAAAGAAAGAAATCACGAAGGGCGAAGCAGAGTTGATAAACAAGGTTGATGCCAAGGAGCATTCAGAGGTCGTGGAGGAACAAGAGGCCGTGGACAAGGAGGAAAAGGCAACTTCAAAGCCAGAAACTATGAATATCAAAGTTCAAAGTTTACAAGAGGTTGTGGAAGGGGAAGATCTTATGGAAGAGGAAGGTCTGATAAATCACAAGTTCAATGTTTCAATTGCAAAAATTATGGTCATTATTCTACGGATTGTTGGTATCAAATGTTATTTCACGTATTGTAGTGGCCAACTAGTCTCAACTTTTTTTAGCATGTTTGTTTACTGGGACTCTATATTAATAAGGCCAATTAAAAGATAAGGTTCAAGCTAATTATATTTTAAAAGAAAAACTCATTTATGATAAAAGGAAAGGATAACCGCTGATGGATAGGAATCATTTTTGGAGTATACCTCTAGGCCCTCTTCTCTCCTCTATAAAAAAAGATAGAATAACCACCCATTTCAAATTGTTATTTTTTCATCAATTATAGAATATTTGGTTATCCTTTAAAGTTAGAAACAGATAGAAGAAGGAGAGCCAAGAAATTAAAGCATTCAATTAAGGAGTTCATTCAATTGATCAGATGGCTAACAAATATATGATCTACTACATTAATTATTGTAGAATAATTATTTTGAGATGTATTAAATTCAAGATCCTATTCGATTTTAATTTCAGTATAATAATTTAACCGAATTATTTTTTTTGACTTACATCAAACTTCTAGCCATGTTGAAGGAGAGAATAACTACATTGAAAAAGAAAGCGAAGAAGAACATGCTATTTTGTTAGCATTCAAAG
>BRYF01000023.1:23829637-23839637 GCA_030159135.1 Actinidia polygama | reverse complement strand
AACACGCAATCGATGAGTTGCATATGTGCTGTTAGCAGGTAGTTTATGCATTCTCTTCATTTCTTCATGAACTGCCGCCTTCTTATCTTCACAACCCATTTTCTTCCATCCATCTTTAGCATGAGGGTTATAGATATTGGCTTTAGATTGATTATGGGCATTGCTTCCCTTCAAACGTTCAGATGGATCCATTTTTGCAGCGTGCCTGCCTAAATTATCATATGAAATGATTTAAAAATCTTGAAATCACATAACAAACATAAAACTATGGCAAAAAATAATGAAATAAGATAAAAGCATAAGATGTGGGATAATCAAACAAGGACTAAAGCAGGCAAAGCTCAAAGCAATGTTTCCAAGGCTCTCCATGAGAAAAGCGGACAAAAAACCCATTATTTCAGCACTCTACTTGAGCACAAATAAATTAAGTACTTGTCAATGATGTAAGCATGTTAAGGATTAAAAAAAAAGGATTTCTGATTCAGAAGGGCAAATAAAATTTTCCACACTATGTATTTCGTTGCTGAAGAAACAATGATAGAGAATGGCAACAGCAAGTTCCATTTAACTAAAGGTATCTCCAATTCATCAAATTCTTCATTAAATTCAAATTTGATGAAAAAAGGGTTAAAAGTGCTCCAAATTCACAAAGGTCGTGTTTTTTTTCCCCTCAAATTTGATAAAATTTTAAAGAGTGTTTAATGTCTGGAGTGAATTTTTTTTCCCTCAAAGAAGGTCAAGTGAACTTTTAATGATAGAGTTGGCACTTTTATTTAGGTTGAGTTTGGAATTTGGATTAAGGATTTGGTAGAGGAAAAAGAAAAGCAAAGGGAAAAGTTAATAGATCCAACAATGCAGTTTTAATCTTTGTACTTTACTTTAATTTTCTCTCCACAAATCTCTTGTTAAATCCTTGATCCATAAACAACCTAAAAGATTTGATGGGAAAAAAAAAGAAAAGAGTAAGGATTGGAATACAAAATATCATATCAAACTTTTAGTGATAATTTTACTCAAGTCCCGGGAAAAAGGGAGTACGGATTGGAGATGATCGAAGTCAACAAGTTATACTTAACTCAGATAAGAACTGCTTCCTGTTTTCTGGGTACTATATGATTAAAAATTTCATACTCAAAATGTGGAGTTCTTTCCCGCATGAACTTCGTGGATAGGAGGGATGTGGGAGTAATGCTATACTATATGGGGTAAGGTTAGGGAATGGTCTGTAAGGGGAGGCATTTGTAATCCGTTGGGTATGGGGCTGATTAGGATTCAGCAGCTTCTACCTAAGGCTCAAAACCACCTCAATGATATATCATTATTGCTTTTACATATCCACTTGCACTAATCTCACATCTACAAAAATATAGAATAAGATGTTGCCCCTACTTCTAAATAAGTAAATCACTATAGGTTCTACGAATTATTTAGATTTCATTTCCAAGTTTCTTAGTGTTTAGCTAAGATTTCACTTCCAAGTTTTCTTAGCATTTGCCCATGCTCACATAGCCAGAATTGTAGGGTTGGCAAGTTATTTGAACATCTAAGATAAAATGATTGCTAAACGGGAACTTGATGAAATGCCTAAATTTTTATAATTTTATAAAGAGCCACGCCCTGCCCCACATGTTTAAGGAATGGAAAACAGACTATGAAGAATTTCATTTTGCAATTCCTGTAGACGTTCATATAACAGAGATATATGTACTTAAAAGTTGGATAGATTCAGGCAGATGGAAGTTTGACTCTTAATATAAAAACTAATCTCGAGACTTGCAAAGAAATTAATCATGATAAATCAAGCAAGTGTTTTTCTATCACATTATTATGGTCAATATCGAATTTGAAAGAAAATTTAACTAACCCTAACCCCATATTAGCCCTAATATGAGGGGGGAAACGAATCAAAATCAAAATATGAGTTTTCGGTACGAAAAAGACAGGGAGTAGTGAGGTTTCTGTTGTCTCGGCTCCCAAACAACGAAAAAAACTGATACTAAGAGATCGATTGTTCTTGTTTTCTTTCCCCGTGGTTCTCGGCAACAAACCAGAGCCTGACATGAAGGAAATTGAGGAGACTAAAACTTACAGTTTTACACGGAGACCTAACAATCTTCAGTGCAACATTCCGGCGCAAGGAGAGAGAGAGAGAGGCAGTTTAAAGATCAATCCGCCCACCATCGCCGCTTGAGCGGTCTATGAAGCCAACGATTTTCCAGAGCCCAAACAAAATTTTCGTGGTACCCGAAACCGACCCGTTTGTCGTTTATTCGATATTAATCGATTTAACTCGGGCGAGCTGACGCGGTTACCGCATAAAACCGCTTTGTCAAGCCGGCTCAAGCAAATTATACTACGATGGCAATGGATAGATTCTAATATAGATCAAACCATCTTCCTACTACCTAATACTCGAAACCAATCTTCATTCCCAATTTTTCATGACCGCATTCAATACCTAACGAGTATAGATAAAAAAAGCCTAACCAATCTGGAAAAAATTAAAACTTATTTTTAATTCCAATCTCAAAATAGAAATTCAACATAATTCATTCAATAAATTCTAATTTAATACGTGGTGTTAATATTATAAATACACACAAATAATTTTGGATATGAATAGAGTGTGAATCAGATATGGATATTCGGATTTAAGAATAGTCAAACCACACTCCATCAAAAGCGAAAAAGGTATATTGTTTAACCTTTTTGTTTTGCAATGATAATGTGTTTTTAATAGTAGTCTTAAATGTTTTCATTCAATATTTGAAGGCATTTCTATTTCTGTGATGACTAAAAAATTTATGGATTTATTTGAAGGCATTTTTATTCACGTGTCAAACACAAAATTTATGAATTTAAAGCTAGCCCCAAGATATCGTTTTTGGTTATTGTGCGTATAGTATGTATCGGTATTAATTAATGCGTACTGGTGTATCGTTTCAGACTTATTGATATACATTTTATATTTATTATTTTAGAGTTAATAAAACTATAAATAACATAACAAATTAACAATACATTACAAGTTTAAGATAATTCAAACAAAAAATAATAAGATTCAAGTCAAGAACAATCTAAAAATTCTTGAAATTCAAAACTTACCAAAAAATAAATTTAAAACTCTGAAAATATCAATGCGATTGGGTGTAGCGGAGGAATTACGGGATTTTACTTGCACAACAAGCTAGTACGCTCGGGTATAAGTTGGTACTCCCGGATATAAATTGGTACAAACTTATATTTTGAGCGAAACCAAACATTAAGTTATGTGTTCGGTTTCATCAGATCGAGAGGAAGAATACGAGCTCCTTAAGGTCAATAAGTGTTATTAGAGGATATTAAAGAATGACTAATATGCACATCATCTATATTCCACGGGGCAAAGTAAAACTTTCCCGTAGAAGCTGAAATGACGAGTCAACTCAGGTCAGGTGTCTATAAATGAACAAGGTAGTCGGACAGTGGAACGGATTTGCAGAGAAAAAGAAGAAGAAGAAGAGAGAGAGAGAGAGAGAGAGAGAGAGAGAGTACAGCGTTCGTGCATCTTCCTCTCTCTTTCATATTCGAATTTGGCTTGGGGACGAACTCAGCATCAGGCAAATGAAGGTTTTGTCTCTTTTAATGCATAAACGGGCATGTTTGTCTTTTCAATTAAATACATAAACGAAGTAGCCGTTGCGGAGACAGCCGACCGCTTCTCCGGCAATATCGTCCGCCTTTCTATATGTTATGAATCACTTTCAAGCTTTGCTTTGAGAATGATTTCATTACATTTATATGAATCTGACATCAGTCGTCATTTCCTTTGTAATTTCTCAGGTAGAATTGATTTCCCGCTAGGTTTCCGGATATTTATGGAAGCTCCAAGCCCTAATTTTACTCCTCTTATCTCTGGATTTTCTCTCACTAATTCTCAGTCGGAAGGAAATAGTTTCTCAGGTAAACGCTGTCAACACAATCTCTCTAATCAACGTATACAGTTCACAGTCCTGATTAGTTATCAACGGGCATTTGTTGGTCATTATACTTTGGTTACAGCCTAATGATATCCAAATGGCCGGCCACGGGTACAGTTCACAGTCCTGATTAGTTCTCAGCAAAGGATAGGAATCTATGGAGCTTGACATTCCCGGTGAAAGTAATGGAAGCCCCGTTGTAATGGAAAACCAGTTTCAGCTTTATCCAGTTTCTGCAAGTGATTCAGGTGAAGGTTTGCCATACGCTCCAATTGATAGGCCTAATCCTGGTGATACGTGGAGTTGGAAGGTGGGAAGAGAATTAACGTTAATGGCTACTTTCAGGATAGATACATATATCCCCCCATCCGTTTTCTAAAGCAGGGAAAGAGGAGATATGTTTTAAGAGTAAGCCTTCTGTTGAACAGTATGTCCGGGAAACATTTCCTGGTGTTGATGTTGATGCGTTTTTTGCCTCATTCAGTTGGAAGATTCCTGCAAAAAAGTTGTCCGGGATAGAAGGTCAGCTTTCATCTTATGCTTTTCTGATTTTAAGCTTTTCTAGTCTAATATCGTTCTGGCTCAATATGTTGCAAACCTTACTTATCGATCTTGTGATATCATAATGTGTTCTTTGTATCTTTCTTTTTTTTATCTTCATTTTTCTTTGTATCTTTCCTTTATGAGGAACAAGTTATGCCTGTTTCATTGGTTTGATGTTGAAAATGGTTTAGCACATTGTAGTACGAGTAGTTTATACAAGGAAAGTTGCGGTTATAATTTAGTCGTAACTGCTGCAACTAACTGCCAGTCAGCATGCAGTTGACAGAACCCGAGGTTCATTGGACTTGATGCAATAGCCACATGCTCTTCATATTATTGAGCTAACAGTTGGAACACCATCACAATGCTTGCCCTTTGATATTGTTTAGACGCTTGTAGAATCGTGGAAAGTTTTTGATGATGTTAAAGGTTGTTTTTTAGTTATTTCTGTCTACAAACATTTTTTTTCTTTAAATAAAGTTTACACGTCTTTAAATTGGGTATGTTTCCATAATATTGCAGGGCCTAAGTCCATTACAGGTTTCCCATTTTAGCCTTAATATTTTCTTTGTTTATTTGAGGCCTTTTGTTAAATTAATTTGACATACTTAGACAGGAAAAAAAAAGGCTCAATGAAAGATGAAAACCATGTAAATCTTGAACATAAGGTCTTTTATTCTATTGTTGATTATGGCCTCTTTGATGTATCAGTGGCAATTGAATGCTTTTGTTTCTCGTAATAGTATTTATTTCGTAATGTTTATCTCATGGAAATCATCTTCGTCTCGTTATTTAGTTAGGCTGATATTTTTTCTCTTAGTCATAAAGTCAATTCTAATTTCCTTGCACAACAAAGCAAGCAAAACAATGAAACAGTGATAGGAATTCTTTCTGTCCACTTCCACTCCCTTTTATTCACCTTCTGTTCCTTGATCTAGCTACTATACTTCTTTGACTACTGATAAGGTGAATTTTTTAGAACGGATTGTATGATTATTAGTCAACCCTGTCTTAAGAGAGGCCAAATATTTGGGAGGAATTTATTCTTGAATATAAATCTTTTGGCCTTGGGACTTCTCTTTTGCTTAAGAAATCAAATTTGCTGACCATGATTAGGCAGTGAAGAGGAGCTTACCATAATCTCTGTACCTTCTGACGAGGAAATAATAGAACATTTGGGGACTGATTCCCAGATTGGAGTTGTGGGTTCTAGGGCAGGTAACAAGAAGTGCAGCAGTTTAGTAGAAGCAAGGAATTCCCCTCAGAAGCCATGGCTTGCGATGTCTGCTGCAGTGAACAATGTTTCTGTCGAGATTGTTGCTGTATTCTTTGTTGTAAAACTATTAATTCGGCCTATGGAGGCTACAGCTTCATCAAATGCAAGGCTATGGTAGAGGACGGCATTATTTGTGAGCATATTGCCCACATAGATTGTGCTCTTTGATCATACATGGCTGGGACAGTTGCAGGGAGCATTGGGCTCAATGCCAAGTATTATTGTCGGCACTGTGATGCGAGGACAGAACTGATTTCACGTTACAAACATCTTACAGACCTGTGAAGCTATTGATTCTCGGGATGACATCGAGAAGGTTCTTAATGTTGGCATTTGTGTTTTGTGTGGCTCACAGAAACAAGTGCAAGGAGTTTGCTGAGTCAGATTGAATTGGCCAGGGCAAAGGTATGGAAGAACAGGATCAACAGGTGGTCTATGATTAGTCTTTTCTTGTTCATGTTTATCCTATTTTTACTTGGGGTCTAAATACTGACCAAATCTGATACTTGCACCAGCTTAAGAGAGGGACGGATCTCGAAGATATCTGGAAAACTGAAGACCTGTTAGTAGTTACCGCCAGTACTCTCTGTTTAAACTCCCGAATTATTGTCCGTTATGAGTTTGGACACTTGAAAGAAAAACGATGCAACTTTTTTTCTCATTATTTTTTCTTTAGGAATTTCAGAAACAGTTTTTCTAAACTCATTGTGCTGTGTTACAGTTTCATATGGTGCGAAAGCATCTTTCCCATACCTCTTTTTTTTTTTTTGCAGTACTTTAATGAGAGTAGAATTCGCAAACCTGCAATGTTCCCAACACTGCTTCTCCTTCCTTTTGAGTGCAGGAGCTCAGTTTCATTTTATTTTTCCGTTACACTTTTGGAACTCAAACGCAGTATTTCTTACTTGCCCTGGGTTCCTATTGTTTGACGATAGGAAAGTTGTCCAATCACGAAAACTATGCACTGGAGGTGACAAATTGCCACCAAAGTGAAGAGTTTGGAAACTTGAATCTCAAGATTGAATCTCCAAAACTTGACGACGAGGTCAATCAGGTCCTTCGGGCTCTGAGGAAGGCGCAAGAGTCCAAATACAATATCACAGAGGAAAGCCTTTTTGCTCAAAAGAAAATCAACAGCTGGACGAGGAGAGGTCTGGGCTCTCCTCATGCACATTATCAAATGACCAGGATGCCTGTCTCGATGCTGTCCTACGGGAGATTGTGAAACTGAGGGAAATGGAAGAAGTGGCCAAGGGATTTGGCAAGACGTCCAAAGATATTTTGAACGAACATTTCAGATTAGAAACATAAAATTGACATCAACGTGCGCAACAGTTCTGTCTCAAGACTTTGTTGTTGATCCCTTGTGATTTCGTGCAAACGGTCTCCGGAGGTGGTCCAAGATTGTAATACACAAAAGCACTACTTCAGAATTCGATTGTGTGCAGCAGGTCAACCGGCAGCTTCAAGCTCCAAGTTTCGTGACATGATGTTTGAGGTAGAAGACATCTCCATTTTAAGTGCAATCTTGAAGTTGTTACCTGTGACTGTGAGTCGTCGCCTGCGTATTAAGCCCGAAGGTAGTGCTAATATAGTTTTTTCAGGGCGGAATTCTCCTAAAATTTACAAACTTGTATCTTGTCACATTTACCATATCTCTATGTACAATTTTTTTCCCATCAAGTTTTTTGGTTGATTGTTTGCTAGGAAAGAAGAATGTTTGCTAGGCAATGAGGTGATTATTGGGTTTACTGGTTGAGAACAACGTCCGACGTGGTCGTGTGTGTTGTGCTCAAAACGAATAATTGATCACACATATACAAGACAATAAAGATATACGTGGTTCGGCCAACGATGACTACGTCCACGGAGGGAAATCAACAATTCACTATTTGAACGAATGGATTACAAAGGAGGAGACTCGATATCTCAACTTGCCTCTCAATCTCACCTCATAGCACTCCGCTCTCAGCCCATAACCCAATGCATATGCACACCGCATTAACGCACTGAATCTAAGTGCCCTGCTCTCCCTTTTATAGACCAATGAAAGGAGGTGGTAGATTCCTACTACCTAATTGTTATCCTAATCTAACTAGAAAAACAAACAGATAAACACTATCAAAGAATTCTAGATAACTCGAGAGTTTCTACCGTTACATAGACACTCCATGTGAATCCCAACTGTGCTTGGGCTTGACTACTGGATTTAGACTCATCCAAGTGAACTTGAATTTATCCAGATAGACTAGACTCAACAGTGTGCAACTCTAATATCATTAGTAAAAATCGCACATTCTAATATCATTAGTAAAAATAACAGAATTTCACTTAAAAGTACTCATCAAGGACGTGACTATCACCCATTGAATTGAGGAACTCTAGTCTATTCTCTCGTCACACGTCATTTGAGGTGATTGGTCATGAGTTTGGCAGACTGAATCTACTGTAAGAATAACTTGAATGTAAGGTAAACCACATAATAAACAAATATCTGCATAATGGGATGGCCACTTGGAAACTTGTTGCCCACCCATACACTTGCTACTATAAGTGTGTAGATAGATTCCCACTTTGGTCTCTTTCGTAACGTGTATCCAGGAACCTGTGACCACTCAAATGGACCAACAACGCTTATTAGAATCCCCAAAAGCCGGTTTTTACGAGATGCAGACAAGAAAAGAAGAAGAACCAAAGAGAAAAAGCTTATTATGACTTATGAGAGAGAAGAATAACATGTGTAGGATTCACACGTACCAAAAAATAAATAAACTATATTTTGGATTTATTTATTTATGACTACATTTCGTACATAGAATAATTAAGCAATAAGGTCCTTGTATTAAGCAAGATTACATAGTTGCCATTAACATTTGCTTAAGAAATAAGGTAAGTAATAAAAACATTATAGAGAGAGCTCTTATAACTTATAAGTACTCCAACATATCTTCAACCAATTCGCTGCATAGTGATGATGTGACGCTTATTTTTGCATTTTTGTATAAAAAATTTTAAAATATCATTGTACACAATTTTTTTAATAAATTTATATTTTTAGAACATTTTCAATGAGATATATGAAACAAGATTCATATCGAATGTGAAATTATGAAAAGATAAAAAGTGAATTGTTTATATAAAATTTAACAGTAATAAATTTATTAGTCGTATAAATATTGATATTTTTTATGAATTCATAAGAATATTAATGGCTAAATAGTTTTAAAGTGATAAATTTATCAATCCAATATAAATATCAGTGTTTTTGTATTTTTTGCAGTACTAATTGTATGCTTGAATAGAATTTATGAATCTATTAGTAATAAATTTACCAGTCATGTACTTATGGTATGCTTGAATAACATTTTAGAAGTTAATAATGATAAATTTATCAGGATTACTTGAGATTTGATATTAAGATTGCTTATAATAATTTTTGAATAAAAAAAATCAATTGAGAAGAAAAATTATCACATCAATGTACATTACAAATCTAATTTAGGAATTATATATTCAATAAATTTATCACAATGATACACATTTTAAATCTAGGTTACAAATTATCAAATGATCATTTAAATAATAAATTTATCACAACGATATACATTTTAAAATCCACGTTAGGAATTATCAAATCATTATCAATCATTTACTTGATTGATAGATTTTTGTCTATAATAAATCTATCTAGTGTTGTAATAAATTCCATTGGAGTTTTTGCAATCGAACATTAATGTAAGCAATGATAATACTATATTAGAGTATTTCTCTAGTATATATATTTTATGATTTTTTTGTGTCAAGTTTTTTAATATATATATATATAAGTATATAATTGAAAAATATTATTATTGAGAGTTGTATTAAAAAATATTTAATAATAATAAGGAGGATAATACATGTTTAGTTGTTATTTTCTGATTTGTAAAATTCAGTCCGTGACCCGTCGTGGTGAGGGTAAAGGGTATGTTAAAAATAAAGGGTTAGACGAGACCCGGATTGATAGTTGATCTACACATTGGTTTGGGATTCATATAAGTTCAATTAATGGGTACATCTTGTAATTGCCCCCAAATAGTGGGTAATATAGTAATTTTATTATTTATTTGAGGATATTCAAGTAATTTACTATTTTTTGTTTGCTCAGTTACGCAGCAAACTCTAATAAGGGAGGTCAATATAATTTATCAAACATTAGAGTGACATCCGTATTAAAGGTAAA